>CAUYLG010044417.1:0-48006 GCA_963573385.1 Cacajao melanocephalus | reverse complement strand
TTTGCTTAGGATTGTCTTGGCTATGCAGGCTCTCTTTTGGTTCCATATGAAGTTTAAGGTGGTTTTTTCCAGTTCTGTGAAGAAGGTCATTGGTAGCTTGATGGGGATAGCATTGAATCTATAAATTACTTTGGGCAGTATAGCCATTTTCATGATATTGATTCTTCCTAACCATAAGCATGGAATGTTTCTCCATCTGTTTGTGTCCTCTCTTATTTCCTCGTGCAGTGGTTTGTAGTTTTCCTTGAAGAGGTCCTTTACATCTTTTGTTGGTTTTATTCCTAGGTATTTTATTCTCCCTGTAGCAATTGTGAATGGGAGTTCACTTTTGATTTGGCTCTCTTTAAGTCTGTTATTGGTGTATAGGAATGCTTGTGATTTCTGCACATTGATTTTGTATCCTGAGACTTAGCTGAAGTTGCTTATCAGTTTCAGGAGATTTGGGGCTGAGATGATAGGGTCTTCTAAATATACAGTCATGTCATCTGCAAATAGAGACAATTTGACTTCCTCCTTTCCTAATTGAATACTCTTTAGTTTTTTTTTTCTTACCTAATTTCTCGGTCTAGAACTTCCAATATTATATTGAGTAGGAGTGGTGAGAGAGGGTATCCTTGTCTAGTGCCAGATTTCAAAGGGAATGCTTCCAGTTTTTGCACATTCAGTATGATATTGGCTGTAGGTTTGTCGTAAATAGCTTTTATTATTTTGAGATATGTTTCTTTGATGCCTAGTTTATTGAGAGTTTTTAGCATAAAGGGCTGTTGAATTTTGTTGAAGGCCTTCTCTGCATATATTGAGATAATCATGTGGTTTTTGTCTTTGATTCTGTTTATGTGGCAGATTACATTTATAGACTTGCATATGTTGAACCAGCCTTGCATCCCTGGGATGAAGCCTACCTGATCATGATGGATAAGCTTTTTGATGTGCTGTTGCAATCAGTTGCCAGTATTTTATTGAAGGTTTTTGCATTAATGTTCATGATGGATATTGGCCTGAAGTTTTCTTTTTTTGTTGAGTTTTGCCAGGTTTTGGTATCAGGATGATGTTGGTCTCATAAAATGATTTGAGAAGGATTCTCTCTTTTTGTGTTGTTTGGAATAGTTTCAGAAGGAATGGTACCAGCTCCTCTTTGTATGTCTGGTAGAATTCAGCTGTGAACCCATCTGGACCTGGACTGTTTTTGGTTGGTAGGCTATTAATTGCTGCCTCAACTTCAGCCCTTGTTATTGGTCTGTAAAAGGTTTCCACTTCTTTCTGGTTTAGGCTTGGAAGGGTGCAAGTGTCCAGGAATTTATCAATTTCTTCCAGGTTTACTGCTTTATGTGCATAGAGTTGTTTTTAGTAATCTCTGATTGTAGTTTGTATTTCTGTGGAATCGGTGGTGATATCCCCTTTTTTATTTTTTATTGCATCTATTTGATTCTTCTCCCTTTTCTTTTTTATTAATCTGGCTAGCCGTCTGTCTGTTTTGTTGATCTTTCAAAAAACCACTTCCTGGATTTATTGAGTTTTTGGCGGGATTTTTATCTCTATCTCCTTCAGTTCTGCTCTGATCTTAGTTATTTCTTCTCTTCTGCTAGCTTTTGTGCTTTTTTGATCTTTCTCCTTTAGCTCTTTCAATTTTGATGATACCTGGGTGTCGATTTTAGATCTTTCCTCACTTCACTGCTGGGCATTTATTGCTACAAATTTCCCTCTAGACACTGCTTTAAATGTGTCCCAGTGATTCTGGTATGTTGTGTCTTCATTCTCCTTGGTTTCAAAGAACAACTTTATTTCTGTCTTCATTTCGTTGTTTATCCAGTTGACATTCAGGAGTAGGTTGTTCAGTTTTTATGAAGTTGTGTGGTTCTGAGTTAGTTTCCTAATTCTGAGTTCTATTTTCTTTGCCCTGTGGTCTGAGGGACTGTTTGTTATGATTTCCATTCTTTGCATTTGCTGGGGAATGATTTACTTCCGATTTTGTGGTCAATTTTAGCATAGCTCTTCTTGATGCATTGATCCTTTTACCATTATGCAATGCCCTTCCTTGTCTCTTTTGATCTTTGCTGGTTTAAAGTCCATTTTATCAGACTAGGATTGTAACTCCTGCTTTTTTTTGCTCTCCATTTGCTTGATAAATCTTCTGCCATCCCTTTATTTTTAGCCTATGTGTGTCCTTGCAGGTGAGATAGGTTTCCTGAATACAGTGCACTGATGGGTCTTGACATTTTAATCCAATTTTCCAGTCTGTGTCTTTTGATTGGGGCATTTAGCCCATTTACATTTAAGGTTAATATTCTTATGTGTGAATTTGATCCTGCCATTTTGATGCTAGCTGGATGTTTTGCCCATTAGTTGACTCATTTTCTTCATTGTGTTTATGCTCTTTACCATTTAAGTATGTTTTTTGAGTGGGTGGTACTGGTCGTTCCTATCCTTGTTTAGTGCTTCTTTCAGGAGCTCTCGTAAGGCAAGCCTGGTGGTGATGAAATCTCTCAGCAATTGCTTGTCCGTAAAGGATTTTATTTCTCCTTCACCTGTGAAGGTTAGTTTGGCTGGATGTGAAATTCTAGGTTGAAACTTCTTTTCTTTAAGGATGTTGAATATTGGCCCCCAATCTCTTCTGGCTTGTAGGGTTTCTGTTGAGATATCCACTGTGAGTCTGATGGGCTTCCCTTTGTGGGTAACCCAATGTTTCTCTCTGGCTGCCCTTAGCATTTTTTCCTTCATTTCAACCCTTATGAATCTGACAATTATGTGCCTTGGGGTTGCTCTTCTTGGGGAATATCTTTGTGGTGTTCTCCGTATTTCCTGGACTTGAATGGTGGCCTACCTTGCTAGATTGGGAAAGTTCTCCTGGATATTATCCTGAAGAGTTTTCCAGCTTGGATTCATTCTCTCCGTCACATTCAGGTACACCTATCAAATATAGATTAGGTCTTTTCACATAATCCCATATTTCTTGGAGGCTTTGTTCATTTCTTTTCACTCTTTTTTCTCTATTCTTGCCTTCTCATTTTATTTCATTGAGCTGATCCTCAATCTCTGGTATCCTTTCTTCTGCTTGGCTGATTCAGCTATTGAAACTTGTGTATGCTTCATGAAGTTCTTGTGCTATGTTTTTCAGCTCCATCAAGTCGTTTATATTCTTCTCTAAGCTGTTTATTCTAGTTAGCATCTCATCTAACCTTTTTTCTAGGGTCTTAGTTTCTTTGCATTGAGTTAGCACATGTTCTTTTAGCTCTGAGAAGTTTGTCATTACCCACCGTCTGAAGTGTGTGTCTGTCAATTCATCAGATTCATTCTCCAGCCATCTTTGATCCCTAGATAGTGAGGAGTTGTGATCCCTTGAAGGAGGAGAGGTGTTCTGGGTTTTGGTGTTTTCATCATTTTTGCACTGGTTTCTTCCCATCTCAGTGGTTTTCTCTACCTATGGTCTTTGCAGTTGGTGACTTTTGGATGAAGTCTCTGAGTGGACATCCTTTCTGTTGATGTTGAAGCTATTTCTTTCTGTTTCTTAGTTTTCCTTCTAACAGTCAGGCCCCTCTGCTGTAGGATTTCTGGAGGTCCACTCCAGAGCCTGCTTGCCTGGGTATCACCTGTGGGGGCTGCAGAACAATAAGGGTTCCTGCTGGTTTCTTCTTCTATTATCTTCATCCCAGAAGGGTACCCACCAGATGTTGGCCTGAGCTCTCCTTTATGAGGTGTCTCTTTGGGTATATGGGGGTCGGGGAGCTGCTTGAGGAGATAGTCTGTCCCTTATAGGAGCTCAAGTGCTGTGCTGGGAGCTCCTTTGTTCCATGCAGAACTGCTGGGCAGGCACCTTTAAGTCTGCTGCAGTGGAACTCATAATGGCCTCTTTTCCCAGGTGCTCTGACCTAGGAAGGTCGGCTTTATTTGTAAGTTCCTGACATGCTACTGCCTTTTTTCAGAGATGCCCTGCCCCGCACAGAGTAGTCTAGTCACAGTCTGCTTGCAGAGGCATTGCTGAGCTGCCACAGGCTCTGCCCAACTGCTGTGTGAACTGCCTCAGTAGTGGTGGACTGCCTTGGTATTGGTGGACACCCTTTCCCCCACTGAGCTGGACCATCCCAGGTCCAGCTGCACTTGCTGTGAAACTCTCAATCCAGAGCGTTTCAGATTGCTTGTTTTGTGGGGGTGGTACCTGCTGAGCCAGATTGCCTGGCTCCCTGTTTCTTCCCCCTCCCTTTCAGTTGAATGGGCTGCTCTGTCTCCCAGGCATTCTAGGCACCAGTTGAAACGGCCACCCAGATTTGTTTCAGTTTCTGTGTGCCTACCCATGGCACCAGCTTTGCTGAAAACTTGGGGTGCTTTTTGGCCCGGGAATCTCCTGGTCTGTGGGCAGTGAAAACTTGTTTGGAAATGCAGTGAGCACTCATCCTCTGCATTGTTCTTGCTGGGAACTGCACTCTGGAGCTGTTCCTTTTCAGCCATCTTGGATCGCCCCCCTACTCCTCTCTCTTTTAAGGAAAGTATTTTTAGGCCTCAGAAAAGAATATAGATTTGCAATCAGAGTTTTAGATCAAATATTACTCCAGTGATTTTTACCTTCATTACATTTTAATTATCAACTCCTTTCTATCTTGTCATTTTCCATAATTATTTTAACTTTGAAGGAATAAAAATCCATATATTAGTGTCTGTCCATAATTAGTTTTTCCACCACAAAGTAAGTTGCTTTATGCTCTTCAGTTTTTGTCCAGTTTATTTTGACTTGCCTTTTTTCTTGTCACACCTATTCCACATTTATTTTCAGAGTGGGCATTTCTGTTCATTCTCATAATCAGATTTTGGATGAAATTATCCTTCAACCAAACCCATCTGGTAAATTCTCAAACCTACATTAATCCTAAATTTTACTTTCTATACTCCTCTATCCTGAATGACAGGAAAAATTTCTTTTCACAAATATATAAGTTAATGCTGCAACACTTTCTGGAGTTGTTAATCTTAGCTGAGTCCTCATAATGGTAATTACTTAATTTTCCTTGGCCAGCTCATAGTTCCCTCAGTGGATATTCCAAAATTTCTTTCTCCCCAAGAGTATTCCAAATCTTACCAGATTGTCTTGCCTTCTACTTTACAGGCAAATGCAAGAGCATCTAGTATCCCTCATTCCTTACCCCAACTTTTAAAATTATTTGTATTCATCTGCATTCTTCCTCTTTGCACTCTCTGCACTTTGACTAAGGTTATTCCCTTAAATTATGCTCTTAGTTCCCTCCCATGTCCCATGTCATTATGAATCTTGAATCGTCAACTAACACCTCCCTACTATATCTTCTCTTTCCTCTGAGCTGAGAAATATTCCAGCAATTTTTTTCATTTTTATATAGATCATGTAATATGTTAATGATTATGAAAAGAATAGACCTGGAGATATAAAAATACAGATAAGGGAAATTTATATTGCTTCACGAAGAAGATCATAAAGATATGAACAAGAAAATGGTAGTAGGGATAGGGAGGTTGGAAAAATTTGATAAATAATTAGGAGCTAAAGTCAGTATAGTGATCAGTATTATTACACATTATAAGAAGTACATGCTGTCACCAAAACTGAACGGCTCCTACTAAAACCACTGATGCTAATTTTCTCAGATACGATCATACCCCCTGCAAGATTAATACTTCATTCTCTTTGCTTCCTGAGTCACTAACTTCAGATTTAAAGTCTTATATTAGCACATCTGATTGGCCAAGACAAGGTCACACATCTATTTTCGAGCTGCTTAGGAACACTGCCCCAAGAAAACAAGTTATTTGGTATTTTGAGCTTCTATTTGGAGGAAAACTATCTCACCATTTTGGGAGAGGGATTAGATCTTAAAGAGAAAATGTAAATGTGAATTAAACTCATGCCATGGCTTTTCGAACATAAACGCAATTTTTTCAATCAATTCCTATTCAGCAGATTTTCCAGTCTTTTGCCCCATTTTAACCTATAATTTATCTTTCTTCACCTTAAATATGTCCCAACATTTTAGTTATCCCCCAAGATTTAAACACTCACAGATTCAATAAAAATGCCTATCCTAATAGCCTCTGGCAAAATTGTGTAGGGCAGGGACAAGAGCAAAGGTCTGTGAAACACCAAGATAAAGACCTTCATATTTGAAGTTAATCAGCTCCCACTGAGAGAACTGTTCAACGGGCTGTAAAGATGCTTAACTGTGCTTTCCATTTTTTACCTTGTTCCTAATCACATAATCAGAATTCTTCTGACATAGTGGCCAACAATAATCTAAGTTCACTATGTCCACGGTATTCTGTTGAATTACCAGGATGGTAGAACTACCAAAAACAAGGAGGGGGTCATTTAATCTTGGTGTTTTTTTCTTGTTGGTAAACCAACGATGGAAAATAAAAATGAAAAGATGGAGAAATGTCTCCTGGGTGAAGTGGAAAATAGGAACAGTCCCAGAGTAGCTATTAAAGAACATTAGACTCTGAAATAAATTGGGTAATTCTGAATAGATAAGCAAGATGAGACTGTATGATTGATGATCTATCACTTTATCTATTGGTGAAAAGTGCCATGAAAGAGGATGTGTCAAATATAAAATGTGGCTAGAAGCCATGCAACAAAATGTTCACCAGAAATAATTTGCCCCAAACTTATTGCTTTGAAAACCAACAGGTGTCAACTAATTCATAACTTCAGACAGGAACCCAGAACTGCTGGCAAAAGTCCCTACACCTTTAGAGTCACAATTTTTCCCAACTGGGGTCCCCTGCAGCTTCAGAACTGGCACACCAGGCAACAGTTCTGTAGCAAAAGGCTTTTTCGAACTGCATTTTTTTCAGCAGTTAAATCTGAGCTGTAACATTTGGCAGGTTTCCTTGCTAACATTTGGCAATAATTGTTTATCAAATGCTAACAAGGAATGCTGCCAAATGTAACAGCTCCGACTAAACCATCTAAAATATAATACTGAGGCAAAAGTCTACAGACATGTGCTCAATTCTTTCTGACTAATCCTAGAAATAGGATCCTGTGCCCTTGGTCATCAGACCATGCCGCACCACAGCAGGGAGGCACAAGGGACCAGATTCTCTTTCCTCTGCACAGTGTATTATTTCCCTTGATTTCCAAGGCAGCTTCTGAGAGAAAGATGCCTGATAAACAGAGAGATGGAAATTTACAACAGCCTAGAGACCACATACAGTGTAGCTTCATCAATTTGGATACGAATTAGTGAAATACCAGGGAGCAAAACCAAGGCAGAATTACCTTTGATGGACAAACCATTTTTCATTCATATTGCTCCCCCTACTGTGCCTTGCCAACCACACTGAAGGCCTCATTCTTGTGCCCATTTGATCTCTTCCTTCTAGCTCTTTGAGCAGTCTAGGTCTAACCTCCCCTGTCTTTGCTGATCCAAATCTTTATTGTTCTAGCTCAAATTTCACTTTCTGTAGGAAGACTTCCCTATTCCACCTTTCCATTATTCTTGTCCTGCCTTCTTAAGTTGCTTTTGTTTTAAATCTATATTGCCTGAAGCCTTATTTGACCCTAGATACTATTCCTTATTACTAGCACTCTTCCCCAGGCAGTTCAGTACCTTAAGTCCTTTCCCCAATCAGCCACCTAACCCCTTGAGAGCAGGATCTGACTGCATAACTTCCAGAAGTTTTAACAGGGAGCTGCATACAATGCTGTACTTGACTCTTTAGGGCACAAGTTATAGATCAAATGATTTTCAAATGGTTATAAGTACTCATTTGCATACTGATATCTGATACGCTAACTGGAAGGTGTACTCAGTTATTCATCAAAGTAGGTCATTTCAGATACTTTCCCAGGTAATTTTAGCTGATGTTAGCTAAATTTGGGTAGGTATATATATTTGAAAGGAATGAAACTGCTTTTCTTCAGAATTCTAATTGAAACTTTTAAACATTCAGTAATCCTTTATTGGGTCTGAACTATATACTACTTTGCTAGCTTCTTGGAATGCAATAATAGGAAAGATACAGCCTTATTCCTCATTGCCCTAATCTCCTCCCATCAAGAAAACATGCCAGAAAATGTCAAAATATTATTTAAATAATAAAAAATTACCCAATGTTACTTGAGGAATAAAAATAAATAACTCACCATTTTTAAATGTTTATGGAAGAAAATTTTCATTAAAGGTATATCGTAAAGGCTACTGAGAATATTTCTCATTTTATATAAATACATACTCACATGAGACATACACACAAGTCACACATAGCACTACAAGCCAAAGGATTTAAAAACTAGTTCATGGGAGTAGAAAGTTAGAAAATGCAAAATCAAGGTTCTCATCTCTACTATAAATACATTGCAAAGTATTTCCAAATGCAAGATTTTGGTATTACAGGAAAAGTGTCTAAATTCTAAGTACTCTCTGCTTTGCCATTTGACAGCCAAGAGCCATTAGATAATTTCATTAAGTTCTCAGATGTTCAAATCCCTCATATAGAAAATGAGGATTACAATGCTTTCCTTGATTTATGTCAAAGACCTTTGCCAAATACTCTCTCAGAGTCTACGTATAAAGTCTATGAATCTCTTGTTTAGGAAACTTAAATAACAAGAGTTACAAGCAGTTAAACGTAAACTAGGACACATAGTAATAATGTTAAGCCTTTAGACTTTTCACTTAAAATGCGTACTTCTGTTCCAGTCTTAAATAGTCCCCAAGAATGCAATCAGATTCCCCTTAACTACATTAAAGGAGACACAGGTAGAGTTTTCCTCATAATATTCTAAAAGGTTGCCGGACATAAGTCATATAGAGTTGCCAGCAACAAGGATGTCTGCCCTGTGCCCTCCTCAACCTTAAGTCCCAATGAGGAACCAATATTTAAATGGCAACCAGGCAGAAGAGTGAAACTTCGCGCAAAGATTTTCAGCCAATAAAGCACCAAATCCGGGCAAGTCTTTTTGGATTGGTGCCAACATAGACTAATTCATAAACTCATCAGGGCTTGGGCCTTCTCCCAGCTGTGTAAGTTAAACCTTTTTAGTGCCTCTCTATGCTATTCTTCCCTCCGGAACCTCACAACGTCCAGCTGCCATTCAGGCTGTGGAAAACTGTACTGCCTTTCTCGATGGAGGAGAGTGGAGTTTCTGCTACCCCAAGGACACTGGGGATATGCCTTTTTGCTATAAAAAGAGGCCATCACAGCTTACACAGTGCCTCTGCTCAGAAGAACACCTCCTCATTATTTTTTCAACAGATGTCTTGGTGAAGCGTATTTTACTATTTATGTTAGCCTCCTGTAAAACATCTGAGAAAATTCAGAATAACAATAAAAAATGATTGTGTTCACAAAATCAAGTAAATCCAATAATATTTCTGACAGAATTGATTACAATAATGTCAAATGCCCCTCTCCACTCTCTTTGAAAGTTATTTCAAACATAAAGATAATGAAATATGTTGCCTGTCACTTGTAAATTGTGTGCTGAAAGTCTAAAGAGATAATTTAAAGATTTCCAGGTAGAACAACACACTTGCTTTATTTGTCAAGGAAATATATTAGTGAGAACTTTCTACTGTGGAAGCTGGAAACCCCACAAGGGAAGCAGACATTTAAATTACAATATGAAATTTTTTCATAGGTCATATTGCTGAATTGCAGAGGCTTCTCTACAATTAGTGGTGGTGGTAGGTTGGGAGAGAAGCAGATACTTAGTATTTCCATAAAATTTAGGCTTAGGTTTTATTATGGTGGTATAGCATAGTGGCTAAGTGCATGAATGTTTAGTATTAAGTCACCTGGGATCAGGCTCCAACTCCATCACTCACTATCTGTGTGACCTAAGAAAGTCACTTCACCTCTCTGTGCTTATATTTCCTCCTCTGTAAAAGGAGACAATACTAATTACCTCATTGGTGTATAAAGTGAATAAAATGGGACATATAAATAACTTTATGGCATGAAGCACATATTCATTGCTCAAAAATGATAGCTATTTTATTACTGAATGCACTGATAGCTATAGTTGTTATTAGATATAGTCCTCTACATATATTCCTTCAGCTCGATTTCTTATTTGTCCCTATTTTATTATTTTCATCCCATAATTACATCACACTTTTCATAGTCTATACCCCTTCCTCTGGTTGCCCACTAAACTTTGTAATGAGGGGCTTATGATCTTATTTCTGAACTGGTTGATCTTTTTATTCTCTGCTTTCCACACTATACTAAACCCTGCATGGGTATGTCTTGATCATCGCTGGCTCCTCCAAATCTAGCATTATCTGTCATATGGCAAGTGCTCAACACACAGCAGTTAAATAAATGAGCACATCATTGTGGTTTATTTACAGATAAGGAAAATGAGGCCCTGAATAATTCAGTAAATTGCTTAAAATCAAAGTCAGTTCCACTAGCAAATGGAGGAGCTAAGACGTGGAGACTACTGAAGCTCATGCTCACTTCCCTGCACTTGCTGCCTTGTTGAACTTAGAGCTGCATGTGGCAGAGCTCTAGAAGCCTGACTCACATGTTTTCCTACCAGTTTTTCAGAGCACGCTTTCCTTATACAATATTTTTAATGGAACATCAAAGGGGGCTACTTGTAAATCTCAGTTAGTGGAGTCCTTCTGAACACCAACAACTGACATCCAAGCAGTTAGGCAATTATTGCTGCTGGAAATCCAAAGTCCCAACCTGCATGCTACCAGTGCTTCCATCTCCAGTGAATTTACCACCAGGGACAATAAAAAAGAAAGTAGTGAAATGGTAAAGTAAGTGTCTGATGGTTAAATGTCACAATAACAGATTTCTACAGCTTAATTGTTGTTTAGGGGGTGAAAGGGAATGTTCCTTGGGAAACAGTAGGGAACAGTTGGTAGTAAAGCCAATTTATGCTCATATATTTTGCTGTCATCAACAAAAGACATCGCCTAGATCTGGCTGAGACCGTATTTTATTGCTTAGCGTTTTTAGATACATCAAATTTGATCTTCATTTTAACACTTCTATGTCTGGATAGTAATAATAATAATACACATTTTGTAGCATTTCAAAATTCTTCTCACTGCTACTATAAGTCAATTATCTTTGATATTTACAACATCCTCAGGTTGGCCAAAGAAAGACTTATTTTCCCCATTTTCCACATGAGGTCATTGAAACAGACCAAAAGCTAAGAGACTTCTGTGCCATCACACAGACTATTACTGACCCAGGACTAGAGCTCATCCCCTGACTCACAGTCCAGTGTTCCTTCTTTAGTGAATATACAAATAAGTTTGGGAGAGCTCCATTGACATTTTGACTTAATTCCAAGCCATTTCAGATATGTCAAAGTCTGGTATTCATCAAAGAGCAAGGAAACAGGACACAGTGCTGCTTTAGAACTAGCTCTTTTCTTTTTTTTTCTGCAGTAAATTTCAGTTTCTATCAGTACACAGGCCACTTAATATCCTTCTAATGTGTATTTGGGAGATTCTATTTTTCTCACTTTCAATAATTCCCACAGATTTGTTAAAAAATAAAAACAAAACACAATAATGAGAATACTTAGGGCCGGTATCCAAATCTGATTAGCATTCCCAAATGGATACTTCCACTAATTTTATAGCCCAGCCTTAACTGTATTTACCTTGTTCAAAGCTAGAATGTCAACATCACTCAAGTTGCTGGTGTATGGGGTCTGCTGTGAAATCACAGTGAACCCAGGAGGGACTGATTAGCATGACCTGCTATTTATTAGGCAACCATGGCATTTTGTCCACATCATAAAAAATCATTCCGAAGAAAACAGTTTTCTGGCCTTTTGCCACTTAAATCAGAAGAGAGCTTCTTAGACAAATGTCTAGTTTGCTTGAATATCTACAATTCGTAGTCAAAAAGACATGATAGGCTTTTGAATTTTAAAACATCAAAATGCGTGGCTGTGAAATGTGTAAGTAGCTCATCCTTATGACAAAGCAGGGGTTCTATTTGAACCCCTTTGTCCTTTCAAGGTAAGACAACACTTGTTAACAGAACCCTTCCCTTTGTTACCAATACTTTGCTAGGCACAATAGGAGGAAACACGATTAAGGTTAAAAGTCTTGACCTGAAAGAAACTTCAGTGTCACTGGGAAGAAAACATCGAAACACTAAGTGCACTCAGAAGATGTGGCCCAGTTAATAGTCATTGATGACATGTCTATAAAGCTGCTTTGTTCTCCCACCCCCACTCCCCAGCATGGGTGCTTCATATTTCAAGGTACATTTTGTTAATAATTCCTGCTTTTCCTGCAGCCAGGAAATCCCTTAAGGGAACTGGTATAACTCAGGGAGAAAATCCTCTGTTTTAGAGTTAGACAGCTCTAGATTTGAAACCTGGTTTCCACTTTATATGCTGAGGAATTGTAAGCAATTTATTTAACCTCTCTGTGCTCAGGTTTTTCATCTTCAAAGGTGTAGACAGGAGAGTGTCATGCTGGATATATGCAAACCACAGGTACCACAGAATGTTACTCTTCCTACTTTCTTACATCATGTATTTTTGTATCCCAAAATACCTTGCCCCCTGCATTTGTAATTGCTGACCTTGATGTAAAGCAAAGGAACAAGAATGCTATTAGGCATCCACAAGAGTTAAATAGCAATTTTAACCCAAAGAGGAGGCCCTAATTAGATTAATTTGTAGATATGAATATAGGCCATTCTGTTGAGATGGCCAATTAATTCAAAAGAAGATCTTCCTTTGCAGAAAGACAGAACCCTACCAGAAAACAAATCCCCTTTCATGTTGTTCTTAGCCAAGAGCAGATGTCTGGCAATATGAAAACATAGTGGTTATTTTCACAAATGAGATCTTTCTTTCTGCAGGCAGCATTGCAAAGCTAACTCTGGCTCCTATCTGAGGCTCAAATATTACTATCTGTGCAGTGTTTATAGCAGTATTCTTGAAGCTCCATTAAAAGGTACCTTGACCTCTTTAAATACATGAATAATCTTCTTCAATGTGCAGTTGTACAGGTTTGGAATTCATCACTCTTAAACAACGAGCAGGTTCCCAAACTCTACTCCTTTAGGAAGTTCAATTAGCCTCTGATTATTTGCATATTGACGATTTCTTCCCCCACCCCCCTTTTATTCTTAACCCTAGGGCTTTATTCTAGTAGTGTGAAACATATATTGAATTTGTCAGACCATTTTTCCTCTTGATGCTTTATACCAGTATTTATTTGGAAAATGCCCCAGTTTACCTGGGCCCACTTGCTCCTTATGGTAGTAAAGGCCTGTTTTATCTAGCATTAATTATATAGTAATTTCAGGTACTTTATGAGCATGCATAATTCAATATTGCTTTTCTCATTGCTTTGCAGACCAAATTACCTACTGCCTGGGCTAAAGAAAACAGTTCAAAAGCACCAGCCCTGTCTCACAACTTAGGAGGTAGCTGAAGCAAGTTCATCAGCCTCCTCTTTAGATATTGATCATCATTGCTGGTAGACACATACAGTTTTCTTTTTTTTTATTCTTTCCCTATTGGGCCTAGCCTTTGGCACAGTTTGTTTGTTTAGAGAAGCAAACTAAATGTGGAAGAAATCAGGGAGCCCATATTATATGGACTTCATAGAAGGATCCAAATAATTTAGACCCAAAAGCAAAATAAGCCCGAGGCGAAATCCAGTTTTTATACTCTATCTATACTGTAATTCAGTTCAGATCCCCTCGATTTACAAATTTTGACTTACAAGAGGCTTTGCCATCATATTCTCCACTCTAATCCCCAACTTCTCAAGCTTCCACTGCCTATCTTTTCTACTTCTAGGTATAGAGCTGTGAAAATTTAAAAATTTGTAAATACTCTATGGGTTTCATCTTTACAACTTAGTCTAAGGAGCTAACTCTAAAGGTAAAGCTATTTACCTCAGGAACTGCCACCTCTATTTAAAAGTATCTTCTCTAAATCACAAAATAATGTTTACTTTATTCTTCATACTGCCTGAAAGCCCAACATTCATTCATTCATTCAACAAATAACATTGAAAGCTTAACATATGCCAAGCCCTATGTGAGGTGCTCTTATACCTTTACACATGAAATTAATTTGAAATAATGAGTCTTCTTTTTAAAGATGACAATATTGGATCCCCGGCAGGGATGAACTATTTTCCAGCCATTTAAACACTGGTGTGAATTATTTCAATGAGAACACTTTCTACTATCAACAGCTTAGATCAGTGGTATTGATGTGAATTGCAGTCATGAAAAGGGAAAGTGAATAAGGAATGTAGGAAACTCAGAACAGAAAGCTTGGCTTTGGAATGAGAGAAATATTAGAACACAGGGTCAACAAACGTCTGTTGTAAAATAAAAATAGTAAAAAGGTTACTATATGCAGCAAATATATCCATCATCTCATATAATTATGCATTCTTTTTTAAATTTTTGTTGCAAGAATAGTTAAAATCTAATCTACTCATTTAGCATGAATCCCCAATACAATTGTATTACATGTTCGGCATTAGATCTCTAGACCTGAACACCCCACACGTCTGTTACTTTGCATCCTCTAACCCATAATAGCTATTTAAACATTTTTGCTCAACTCAGTATAAGACAGAGATTTTTAAATCCCTCACTTCTGCCAGGATCACAGCTGTAATTTCAGCACTTTGGGAGGCCGAGGGGGGCAGATCACTTGAGGCCAGGAGGTTGAGACCAGCCTGGCCAACATGGTGAAACCCTGCCTCTACTAAAAATATAAAAATTAGCTGGGTGTGGTGGCATACTCTGTACTACCAGCTACTAGGGAGGCTAAGGCACAAGAATCACTGAGATTGCCCCACTGCACTCCAGCCTGGGCAGCAGAGCAAGATTCTGTCTCATTAAAAAAGCAAGGCTGGGTACAGTGGCTCACGCCTGTAATGAGGCTCAAGGCTGGGTGTGGTGGCTCATGCCTAGCACTTTGGGAGGCTGAGGTGGGTAGATCACCTGAGGACAGGAGTTAAAGACCAGCTGACCAACATGATGAAACCCTGTCTCTACTAAAAACAAAAAAATTAGGCGGGAATGGTGGAGGGTGCCTTTAATTTCAGCTACTCAGGAGGCTGAGGCAAGAGAATTGCTTGAACCTGGGAGGCAGATGTTGCAGTGAGCCAAAATTGTGCCACTGCACTCCAGCCTGGGCAATAAGAGTGAACTTCATCTCAAAAAACAAAACAAAACAAAACAACAACCAAAAAAACCCTCACTTTTCCCACCAAGACCATATGTCCCCTTTGCTCTTGGGATTCAGATCATAGGCTAATGCTTTGAGGGACATTATTGAGTTCCTCTAGAGCTAGTCTAGATATCTAATCATGGTTTAATTCAACTATCATACATCTATTGTGAACCACTGCTATGGTTTGACTGTATCCGCCAAAGTTCATGTGTTGGAAACCTGATTCTCACCCAATAGAATAGTGCTGGAAAGTGGGGCCTAATAAGAGGTGATTAGGTGATGAGGGCTCTTCTCTCATAAAAAGATTAACGCAGGTGTGGGTTAGTTATTGCAAGAATGAACTTGTTATAAAAGTTAGTTTGCCCCTCTCTTGCTCTCACCCCATCTGTTGCCTTTCTGCCTTCCACCATATGATGATGCCTTATGAAAGTCCCTCAGTCTTGGACTTCCCAGACTCCAGAACAATAAGGAATAAATCTCTGTTCTTTGTAAGTGACTCAGTCTCATTTATTCTGTTACTGCAGTACAATACGGACAAAGCAACTATTTATAGCACTGTATAAGCAAATGCCTTCCTGGTTCCAAATAAACACATGCATGTATATGTTAGAATCCAATACACTTACTATCTAGAGAATTTTTGAAGAATAATTAAAATTCGCATGTCACTTCTTCACTCACTAGGCCTGTGAGTGGTTCAAGATAAGATCTACATTATAAGCATAAAGAACAATTAATTTATTTGTCACTTAGGGGCCTCCACACAGATCATTAACACTAAATTCATATGTAAAAGTCAATAATGTCTATCAGTGAAAGATAACGCATTCAAGTCTCTTAATATAACTGTTTTGTTAATATTTACTTTGGTAACCAGAATTTAAATTGGAATTTTCACCAAGTTAGAGACCAAGCAAGATACCATAAAGGGTGAATTCCATGCCCAGAATTTAAAAATGAACGGTTAAAAAGTAGTTATGAGACTCTTGAAAACCTTCACCCCGACCAAGGATAAAAAAGGGCCAAAATTTTGAAAACTGAAAGAGGTTTGTAAGGAAGGCCATTCTTTAGAGACAGCCTTCTGTGTGCTATGAGTAGACAGGGGAGGAGATACCTTCCTCTGAGCTCAAGCTTAGACAGTAGGGCTAAGTGTATGCCCTGATACGTGCTACCTGGATTTTGGGGGACACAGTGGACTGGTATCTGACACACGCCTGAGAAATCTAAAGGATAAAGGCTCTGCTATCAATCAGAGGTGGTAGCCAGTGAAACAGATTGACATGGGCTACACCAGTGTGGCTACCACGATTCAAAACTGTGGCCCAAGGAAGCAAGGGCCAGCCTGCAGTCTGTGAAAAACTGGATAGAAAGGACAATCTGGCAGGGCAAGGTAAGCCCAACTGGGGTAGATCTATGTGGGGCTGATGAGGGAACAGCCAGGCAGAGGAAAATGCATCATATGAGTTCCAAATTACCCACCTCTAGGGAAGTGGTGTCAGAGGGGCTTCTAGTAAGAGTCTCTGAAGAACATGACAAAAAACCCATGAGGGAAAGAGCAAACTTCCAATGCCACTGCACAGCAGTGTCAGTCAAGTAAAATCTTCTCAATCTCTTCCCCACCCTCCCTTCTAGAATTTCAACCCTGGCAGTATCAAATAGAACAACTTGCCAGAGAGAAGGCAAGAAGAAAAACCAGAGAAAGTGCTGCTATGCATCCAGCCCTTAGTGAGGACAGAGTTCCTCTAACTGTGAATGAAATTAGAAGTTCTGGTTATTACATAGGACCCTATGCATTTCTAATTATTCAGTGAAGACTGTGTGTGACTTAAAATGGCTGTAGGGTTTTTTATTACAAAAGAATAAACAAAATTTTGGACTGTGTGAGTTTTTATCCAGGGTCAGAGGAGGGACTTCTCCCCACTGAATAAGTTTCATTACAATATGGGAGGAAAAATAAAGTTGCCTTTGATTACATCCCATGAGTCTTGCTCATTGAGCATATCAGTTAAACTTCTTAAGATAGAGGGAATTGCTTAAGGGAATACATGATGATTCTTCTCAACAACTTATAAACAGACTCTAATTCATAAATTTGCTAACGGCTCTTTCCTGCTAGACATTAACAGAGAAAAAAATATCTCTGTTTGGTCATTAGCTTTAATTTAGATATAGCCTTAGAGTTACAAGGAACATCTTGAGGACAAGCAAATGGCTCTAGACTTTATTAAAACCACACTCCAATGAAACACTCCTGAAGCAGTGCCCTTTAGAAATGATTGCTTGAAATAGATGAAATGCAGTTATTTGAAAATTTGTCCAACTCTGGTTGCCGTTTATTTTTCCAGTGCATATGTATCTGCCTTTTCCCCCCTCACCAGTAGCAAGAAGTCTTCATGCTCAAATTTAAGGCCACTAAACATTCTCTGATGTTCATCTCCACCATTCTGCCCCCAAAATGACTTACTGAGTACATTTTTTTTTAGATAGGGTTTCATTGTTTTGGCCCAGGCCAGACTCAAATTCCTGGGCTTTAAGGATCCTCCCACCTCTGCCTCCTGAATACCTGGAACTACAGGCATAAGCCACCATGCCCAGCTTATATTTATTTCTTTTCTTGTCTCTTTTCTTTTTTTTTTTTTTTTCTGAGAGGAGTCTTGCTGTGTCACCCAGACTGGAGTTCAGTGGTATGATCTCGGCTTACTGCAACCTCCACCTCCCAGGTTCAAGCAATTCTCATGCCTCAGCCTCCCAGGTAGCCATGATACCTGTCTAATATTTTTGTATTTTTAATACAGACGGGTTTTCTCCATGTTGGCCAGGCTAATCTTGAACTCCTGACCCCGAGTGGTCCACCCATCTCTACCTCCCAAAGTTCTGGGATTACAGGAATGAGCCACCATTCCCAGACTTATATGCCTTAAACATCAAGTATAGACGAGGATCCAGGTAGTGATACAAAGATGACTAAAATCTGCAATCCCAGGACTACCAATATAGAAATGGAGCTAGAAAGTTAAATAAGAAAATCACTAATAGCAAAAAAAACAAAAAATACACTATGGGAGCAGAGAAGCAGAGATGACTAACTCCACTTAGAGAGGTTGAGGAAGCCTTCTCCAGAAGAGGTGACAATTTGATCTGAATCTTGACAAGTGAGTAAGGGCTCATCAGGCAAAAAGTAGGCAGAATAGCATTTTAGGCATTACATGAATGAGGGAGAGTGAGAAGGAGCATGGATATTCTGGGAACTGGATAGAATTTAGAAAATGATGAGGGCAGGAAATGACTCTTGGTGATGGCAGGGATCATAACAGATTACCTATGTGGTTTGTCTTGCTGGGTGACCTGTAAATGAAAGGGAACCAATAAAGAATATTCAAGCTACTAGATCCCTGACTGGAAGAAGACAGAAACTGAATGAAGGAAGTTATGACGACTTTCCACACATACACAAGGACCATATCTTTCTCCCGTTCTTCCTGAGCTAACAGATTGTGCACATGATATCAAACTGTCTGGGTATTATAGTGAAACTGCACAGTGGCATCCACCTCAAATTTAACTCAGAGAATATTCTTCCAGTTTCTGAATTAAATGCAAAAAAATATGATGCATCATACCACTAAAAGGATAAAGTCTTTTAAAAAGGTAACCCTGTGTTACTTCTTAGCATTCTCATGATACTGAGACAAGGTATCAAATCAGATATATGAACTTGCTGACAACTTTCTGTATGTGATAATAATCTGTTCAAAAACTTAAGTGAGTTATGTCGTGTGCTTTTCTTTTTTGATTGTGTTTCCTTCAGTTTGTGTCTCTCCCCACACCTCTTGGATTTTTGAGTTGTACTTTGTTGTTTTAAATGTCAATTATTGTCAATGAAGTCAAGATTATATTCTACTCTGGGTTTACAAATTTATTATTTATTCCAACACTGTTTCCTCCAGAGAACCGATAAACACGATTTAAAAAATTATTAAAGGTAAGGCTGGACGCAGTGGCTCATGCCTGTAATCCCAGAACACTTGGGATGCCAAGGTGGATGGATCACTTGAGGCCACAAGTTCAAGATCAGCTTGGCCAACATGCCAAAACCTTGTCTCTACTACAAAAAAAAAAAAAAAAAAAAAAGCTGGGCATGGTGGCAAGTGCCTATAGTCCCAGCTACCTGGGAGGCTGAGATAAAAGAATCACTTGAACCCAGGAGGTAGGGGTTGCAGTGAGCCAAGATTGCACCAGTGCACTGTGGCCTGGGGCAATAGAACAAGACCCTGCCTCAAAAAAAAAAAAAACCAAAAATAAAGATAATATTTCTCATTCCTTCATGAGAGGTGAGCATCAAAAAGGCAACAAGAAACTTCGATGTTTAGGTTTTATTTTCAAGTTTTCTAAAACTATGACTGAGTTTAGAAATGCTAAGATTTAAATGAAGAATAAGGTAAATTGTTTTATTACATAACTGTATCACAAAATAGTGTGAAACTTTTAGTCCCATTATATATTTAGAAGATTTTTTTTTCTGTAATCCTTGACAGATTTTTCAATAATAATTTATTGGATAAATTATTATAAATTATAAATATTATTAATGGTATAAATATTATTTATAATTATTTTAACAGAATAATTCATGTTTTTACTTTTGTTCAAAAGTAAATAGTTTATTCTATTCTACTTATACCGTTTCATAGTCCCAATTTTTGCCACTATACATGAGATTGAGTAATTTATAAAGAATAGAAATTTCTTTCTTGTAGTTCTGTAAGCTGGGATGTTGAAGAGCATGGTGCCAGCATCTGGTGAGGATCTTCATGCTGGACCTTCACGGTGGAAGGAGGAAGTGGAAGAGACACCACAAAAGCAAGAGAGCCAGAGGGGAGTGACCTCATATTTAAAACAAGCTCATGCTCATGATAACTAACCCAATCCCTAGATAATGACATTAATCCACTAAGGAGGGCAGAAACCTCATGACCTAATCTCCTCTTATTAGGTCCCACCTCCCAACACTGTGGGATTGAGGGTTAAGTTTGCAGTATGTGAACTTTGAGTGACACATTCAAACCACAGGATATTCCATAGCACATTTGATTATAGCTTATTCTCTCAGTAGAGAATTTTGTTTCTACTTGTACATAGCATTTGCCTGTTGTAATATCTCTTGTAATCATAATGATCCACTGAATCTCTTTCCCTCAAAAGACTACAGCCATCATGAGGCCAGAGGTCATATCAGTCTTATTCATCCTTTTATTTCCATACCTAGATCAACGCCTAATGCAAGACAGGTGTTCAATAAATATTTGGTGAGTGACATTTGAATCTGGAATGTGCCATTATCCATTTTTAAAGCATGGACAAGATAACATGAAGACCTGTTTCCTTATCTGCAAACTGGAAATCATAACAAAGTTCACCAGATGATTTTAAGATTAAATTAGATATCTAAATATAGGGCCTTATTTAGAACTCTAAGAATTCTAACCTAGTCTATCTTTTCTAATCTATTGGTACTTCCACACAGTAAAGAAATAGTTTAAAAGGGAAGATATGTAAGAGAATGAAGAGGGTGGTTAAATATTTCTATTGAGTGTAGCTTGGCATTACTCTGAAGTATGAAAATGGGAATCCAAAAGGAATTGAGGACCAGATGCACCATCATTATTAGTTATTTTACCCACACCAGCAATTCTCTCCCTGTCTTTGCATCATCAATATTCCTCACTCTAATCTGTGAGTAAATTATTCACATCAGTGTATACTGAATTATTCACACCACTATACAACTTAACGTTTTTTCCATTGGCCTCACATCACCTTCTAGCTACCATTCCATATATTTCCACTCCTTTCAACACAACTTCTAGAGGGTGTTGTAGTTTTTAAAAATATCTCCTTTGTCAAACCTAATGCACAATTTCAGAGCTCATCTTAGCAACCTATTAGGAGCATTTGAAAGACTGATCTGTCTCTACTCCTTGCCCCCTTTATTTAAAAAATGTGATTCAAGAATCAAAATGATTTTTAAAGTGTGCATATGCAAACACACACACACACAACTATAGATACGTATCATTACTCCCTCCCTTTATTATAGATAAGGTAGCATACTATACATTTTTTACTTAATAATACAACATGAAGATCTTTTAATATTAGTTCTGTAAAGAGCTTCCTTAATTCTTTTCTAGAACTGCATAATATTCCATCATGTGGATGCATTTTAGTTGGCATAATCAGCTTCCTATAGATAGATGAATATCAGGTTATATCCAATTTTTTGCTGCTACATAAAATGTTCCAATGAATACTGATATTCATTCACAATTTTACATTAGTGCATTTTATATGCATTACATATGTAGTAGAAGTTGCTGGAGGTGGGCTTACTGGATTACAAGGCAAATTCACTTATAATTTTTATAGATATAATCAAGTTGCTGTCCAAAATATTACATGAGCGATAGTAGTTTTATTTTACATTACTCTTATTCTAAATCACTCCATGCTTATCAAAATACTTTCTTCACTGGGCTTCCAGAAGACAATTTCTCTCTTGATTCTCTCCTTAGGCTAATGATTCTCTCCTTTTCTGACTTCTCTCTTTGGCCCAACCTCAATATGGGCATGTCCTTACAGCTCAGCCTTTGGAATTATTTTTCTCCCTAACCTCATCAATCCATAGCTGAGCAATCAGGCACATGGATTTGAAAATCGTCTATACATTGACAACTGTCAAATGTAATTATCTAGCCAGGACCTCTCTCCTGAATTCTAGATTCATGTGTCCAACATCTACTAAATATCTTAGAAGCATAAATAATACATCATTCAAATATAATAAGTCGAAAATCTCATTCTGATTTTCTTCCCACAGCCAAACTTTTCACATACCATGAAGTGACAAAGCCATTTTTTCAATTGCTTAGGCTAAAACTATTGGGATCATCTTCAATTCCTGTTTCTTTCAAACACTCTACACATTATCTTTTAGCAAATTCTTTTGGCCTTCTGTTAAAAATAAATACAGGATGCAGCCACTTCTCTTTATGTCTTTATATGACCTTACTCTAAGCTGCCACCATTTCTGGCCTTATTTTTATGGTAGCTTCTTTAATGGTTTCCCTGTTTCCACTACTGCCAACCTAGACTGTATTCTCTACAAAGAAGTCAAAGTGAACTATTTAAAACTTAAGTCAAATTTGATATACTCCCTGCTCAAATCTCTGCAATCATTCCTATCTCATTCAAACAAAAAGCCAAATTCTTTCAATGGCTTTCAAGGGTCTAAATGATGGGCAACCCCCAATTTCATTTATCTATGACCACATCTCCTACTATTGTTTTTGTTTACTTTGCTTGTGTCTCACTGGCCTTTTTCCATTGCAACTTCAGGACCTTTCAGCTTGCTGCTTTCTCTGCCTTCAATATTCTCCTTCAAATACCCCCACTCCATCTGCCCAGATGGTCAGATGGCTTGGTCCACTATGTTCTACATGTTTCTACCCAAATATTACCTTATCTGAGACTCTAGACTCCGCTCTTTAGAAACAGTTACTCCCATTCCTTTGTATACTACTTCAGGACTCTCTATCTCTTTTATACTACTTCATTTTCTCTGATACAGGGAGAAATAGATAGGCCTTATTGTATGTTTATGTTTCCCCTATGTAAGCAATATGATAAAATAGCAGGAGATTTTGTTTTCTCCAATGTAATGTCCCTAGAATCCAGAACAGCACCTGTCACAGAATATGTGTTCAATAAATATACGTGAAATGAGTGCAATATTTGCAGAATTCAACTCCCACAAAGCCTTGCAAAGTAATAAATAGTAATCACATTTTATAGATGAGGACGATCAAATTTAGTAAAGTTACATAATTTTCCAAAATCACTGCTAGTAAGTGGCAGAGGCTAAGATTAAACCTAGCTCTGGTGAATCCAAAGCTAAGAGAAAGAAAAGGTGATAGTCGCAAAGAAGCATAGTTCAATATTATGTACAGTGGGAAAACTGTAAGCAACATAAATATCCTGCTGTAAAGAATGTTTACATAAATAAATATTAATTTTATTATTATGAGTCCATTAAAATGAACATCATAGAGAGTATGGGGTTACATGGGAAATTCTTCTGATATTAAAATTTGCATCTAGATTGCAATTACAAATGATTGATAAACTAAAAGATTTACAGTTTTTGTCTAGAGGATCATGAATTTCTTTTTATCTGACTTCTGTAATTATAATGTTGTTTATTTAACTTCTAGAGGTATATTAAGACAATAGAAAAACCTTTATTTTAAATCTTGTATAAATATATTATATTAGGATAACATTCTGCTGACTAGTGAGTAGTCTCTATGATATCCTGTAATTTTTGAAGGAAAGAATAAATGTTGAAATCACAATGTAAACATAACACACAATTTTATTGCATGTCTTGTTACAGAAAATATACAGTAGATATTGGCTTGTGATACTTGACAATTAGCAACCTTAAAAAAATAATAAGTCATGTACTATATAAATCTTCAATAAATAACCACAATACCATGTAATAACTTCCTTTCATATCAAAAACAGATTTTTTATCATTTATGTTATCATTTAAACTATCTTTAATTTGGCGTGGTTTCTTCTCCCCTTGATAGAATCCTCTATAAAATGTAATATTTCCAAGAACACAAAATAGAACTGCAGTTGCTATTTAACTTAATACTCTAAAGTTTTTAAAGTAACAAAAAAACATTTAGTTATGTGGAAATTAATGATGATATCTCATGAAAATCCACAATTTTATATGTATACTGTTCATACTGTTGTTAAAATATAGCAAAATACAGATGGTGATAACAAAACTGATATTATCTGACATAAATATAAATTTGTCAGACAAATGTGCTATCTCGCTCGGTACTCTATGAAATATAGGGATAAACTACATTCACTTTTAATCCAACCAGTAATATTTTTGGAGTTATTAATCTCTGGTAGAGAATCAAATAATTCAAATATTTAAACAAGTTTGAAATCAGTATGCTTATATGATCCAAAAGTAACCCAACGGAATTGAGTATAATGCTACCTTCCCAGAATTTAGTTTTTTAAACACATGCAACAAACATAAAGACTCCAGACAAAAAATCGAGTATGATTATGGTCAAATACTGACAAATATGTTTATCTTCCTTATTTTGCATCTCAAACCCCAGTGGAAAAGAATAATGATGATGAAATGTAATAGGGTTTATGTAATAACTCTGGTAAGGACTAACTGAACACCATTGCTCAATGAATCATCCAAAGTCAATGGGATCTTGAGAAAGAGATATTTTTCTACATCTCAAAGCCATCCCCTCTACATGGCTCACAATAGTCTCTCCTCACCTGCCAAGGGATCTGGAGAGTACATTCATAGCATCTTTCTTTTACAGCTTCATCTCTCCTTCTCCATGGGCTTCTTCCCTTGTGTCTCCAAATATGCATGATTCTCCATTTAAAAAGCAAAAATTATTTCTTTTCATGTTTTTAATTCTTCTAACCTATTAATATATTCCTTTCCACAAGTTTTCATAGGAATCATTTGCATTTTATTCTGGATGATGAAGGCCAGTAAGACTGAGCAGCATGACATGAATTTATTAACATATTTAACACTAGACAAGGTGGTATGAGAGTCACTGAATGAGTGTAATAACCCACAAAATCTCTTCTTTACTTGTCTCTTTTAAGAAGTCAACCATTCTCACTTTTCATCAATGAGCTTCCATTCAAACTAAATATCCTTTCTTCATTCCTCAACTCTGCAACAGAGCACACTTCACTCTTTCTTCATAACACTGAAACTCTGGCTGATTTCCTACCTTTCCATACTCTCGTTTCAGGTTACTTGCATTGTACCTCTCTATAGCTTCATCTGCCTGCAGATGCCTCCTACAAGACACTCTTTTCTCCTGAGCATTTACCCTTCTGGAGAATTCATCCAGTTTCATATCTTCTCATCACTGACTTATTCTGTAAACATTCAGAGGGTGTTTATTCTATGCATGCCAATGTCCTGAGCACTGAGTTCATAAGTATGAATAAGGCAATGTACTTGTCCTTAGTGAGCTTAGAATTGAGTTGAGGAAAAGACCAAAAAAAAAAAAAAAAAAAAAGAGCAGTTATTGAGGCATAGCTAGGACACTGGGCCCAGAAGAGAAAAGGAAGCCTCCTAGGTAAGGGAACATGTGAATCATAATCAAGTAGGAGATGGTCAGGTATTTAAACATATTATACATATATACATATTTAATATGTGCTATATGTTTATATATTGTATATACACATATGTGTCCAACATGCCTAAAATTTACTCTTTCTCTCTCTCTCTTTTTTCTTTTTGAGATGGTGAGGTGGGATTTCCCTCTGTCACCCAGTCTGGAGTGCTGTGGCATGATTTCAACTCACTGCAACCTCCACCTCCTGGGCTCAAGAGATTCTCACGCCTCAACCTCCTGAGTAGCTGGGACCACAGATGCATGCCACCGTGCCTGGCTAATTTTTTGAATTTTTAGTAGAGACAGGGTTTTGACATGTTGCACAAACTCCTAAGTTTAGGTGATCTGCCCACCTCAGCCTGCCATAGTACTGGGTGAGCCACTTTTATGCGTGGCCACTCTCTTTATAACAACTCTCCTCTTCTATATCACCATTTCTTTAACACTGCAGTGGGGCTCTCTGGTCCACTAGACTTGAAAAGCCCATATTCACATTCTATCATTCTTAGGTAAAATATATTTTGCCCATACCAATTATACGTTACCATTTTAATTTCAGAAAGTCCTGTGTGGGTGTAAGGGCTTGATTTTTTAAAAAAAGGTACAAATCCTAGGTTTTCTTGCAGTGAATTTAATAAGTCTTGGGCAGCTTGGGAAACAAACAGGTATTTTTTTTTTAGTATCACCAGGTGACTCTGATGTGAAGCCACTTGTCTATGTTCTCATCACTACAAACCTCCATCTAATCTTTTCCTAATCTGTTTCAACAGAAAAATGTCAAGTTAATCTTTCAAAAACACTGCTTTAATCACATTTCTCAGATCTAATACAACTGGAACTTTCTCACTTGATCTGTGCAATTTAAAATTCTAAAAAATTCTGTCTGCTAACAAATATCCTTTATCCATTCATGTAATTAGCAGTTATTCAATAACTAAGTGTTAGGATCAGGGAACTGATAGTCTTTGCTCACAGTCCAGCAAAAAGACAGACACTATATAAGCACATACAATTAAGTGTGATCACTCTTAAGACAAGGAAGTACTAGACTCTAAAGAAACCCATAATAGGAGAAGTTAGCTCAGTTGTCAAAGATGATCTCCTACACTTTAAATTGAAACATCATCAAAAATTTCTCAGGTAAAATGGAGAAGGAAAGGGAAGATTTCCAAAAGGTAGGCCAGCATAAGCAGCATATGGTGGTTAAGTGAGAGATATCATGTCACTTTTGAAATGTGGAAATAGTTTCATTTCTAAGGAGGATAATTTGTAAGGAGAACTGTTAGATATGAGTGAGGCCAGACACACAGGCCCTTATAACGCATGCTAAGGAGTCTGGACTTTATCCTGAAGGAAATGGAAAATCACTGAGGGCTTTTATGCAGAAAGTCATTTGCAGATCTGTGTTTTTGAAAGATCACTACGGCAGTAATGGAAGGAACAGATGAAGCGGAAGCAAAATTCTAGTTGGAGAGGACATCTGAGAGATTTGCAGTAAAAATGAAAGAGATAGTGAATGGACGGTTTGGATTAAAGAAAAGTAGATGTCAGATTGAGAAGTAGTTCAGATTTAGAGTCAACAATACTTGGTGACACCGAATATAAGGAACAGGGTGATACTAGGGATGACTCCCATATTGCTGGTTTGGAAAAGTTGGTGGATGGAAGCAGGGTTTACTAAAGCAGAGAATATAGCAAGCAAAACAGTATTGTCTGAGTTGTTGGGTAGAGATATGTAATTAACTTACTTTTAGATGCTTTAAGTTTGAAGTTTCTTAAAAACAAGTTGGCTCTGAGTAAATGGATATCAGAGTGGTGGGGCAACAATCAGGAGTGGCCACAGATGCCAAAGGAAGGGAGGAAAGGTAATGAATACTGCAGGAAGGGGCTTATCAGACTTGCAGACCCACCCAGTATTGGTGACCGAAGGGGGAAGGCAGAGTGTGCTGAGGAGTGATTATGAAGGGAGAAAATGGACAGCCAGTGTTGAAAACGCTCCCAAAAATCTGATCAGAGAATAAAAGAAATGTATTGAAGTAATTAGAGGAAGTGCTACCCTGTAAGAGGATCTGTTTTCCATGCATCACTGAGTTTGGTAGGAGTTTTGTTTAGTTTTACATTTGATAAGTAGGCATATGTTTAAATTCTGAAGGAAAGGGCCAGCATAAATAAAAACACTGAAAATCCTGAGGAGACAGTATGCATAACTGATGGCCCAAAGTCTATGAGACATTAAGAGAGGGTGAAATCCAGAACAGAATCGGAGCCTTTAAATACCTTTAAATCAGAGAAGTTCCTTCTCAATCTCAGTAGGATGGAAACAATTGGCAAGTAGTAGCTTCTTCCAATGCAATTTTAACTGTTCCAGAAAACAGCAAAGACAATAAATTTTGGAAAAAAAATATGAAGCAATAAAAGCATTTATACTAAAACATGAAAAAATTGAAAAGCATCTACAGACAAATCTCACTTGTGAATATCAGTGCAAATATCCTAAGTGAGATGTTAAAAAACAGAATCAAGAAATGCTTTAACATAACAAGAAACCTTAAAAGAGGTGTAGTAGCTGAACATCTTCAGGACTGCCAAGATGGGAGTTGAATGCCAGTCACTGTTAGCATTTGATAGGAAGAAGGGGGAAGAGGGAAGAAAGAGGAAGTCTATGCCAGGTATTCTTCTTATTAGGAAAGCAAATATTCTTCTAAGTTTCCATGGAAGTCTGCTGTTTATGTCACATGGGCCATAATTGGGTCACTTGGACTCTCATAACTAAAAATGACGGTGTATGTTGAGCTGTTACCTCCAATCTCAGTGTAGAAGCAGCAAAGGAGTTTGAGATTGAAAATGGCTTGCAAGTACCCATCAATAATCTGTGCACAGCATGCATCCATTTCTTTGTATTTTACTCTTTACTGTGTCTTAATTTACCTTTGCAAATCAAAGTATAAATTGATGCTACTGTGAAAAATTTAAAGCTAAAAAAAGAAGTACTTTAAAATTATAGTACATCACAAGTAAAACAATCAAATACATTAATCTAATCCATTTAATTGGCAGAAGAAAATTATATAGTCATTCCTTGGATCTGAAAAGATATATGACAACCATCCATTCTAGATTTTTTTAAACATTCACCAAAATAAGAATATATGCATATTGTCTTACTGTGCACATGTGTGTGTGCTTGTGTGTGTGTCAGCGAGGGAGAGAGAGAGAGAGAGAAATATCAGCCTGCAAACTGGCATTCAACCTAATAGAGACATTTCTGCTGAAGTTTAAACAAGAAAGGGATAGTCACACTCCCCACTGCTATTTAATTTTGTACTGACGGGAGAAAATAATTAGAGATATAACACTTAAAAGAGGATGGTAAAACTCTTCCTATTTGTAGACAATTTTGTTATTGAAAAACACAAAAGAATAAAATGGAGGAAAACACTACAAAAGCAAGATAATTGAGAATGAATTAAGATAGCAAGGAAAATAATTAATTCATAAAAATTAGTAGCATTCATATGTAGACACAGCAAGTGAGAAGATAAATGGAAAAGAAGATACATTTGCAATAGCCACAGAAAGATAAAATATTATGAAATAAACTTTGTAAAAATGTGCCAAACCTATATAAATAAAACCTAAAAATACTCCTAAAATATACCTAAGCATGACTGAAGGAACAGAAAGATATACCATGTTGTTGGATAGGAAGTCTCAACATCAGGAAAATATAAACTATAAGTTAATTTACAAATTATACATGATTCCAATAAAAATATCAATAGATTTGTTGTAGAAATATACAAGCTAATTCTAAGCTTATACGGAAAAAATAAGCAAGAATAAATTACCACAAAAACTTTTTTTATAAACAGAACACTGACGTAGGAATAATTCTGCTAGTTATTAAACATACTCAAAAGCAGTGCTATCTAATAAAAATACAACAAAAGCCACATATATAATTTTAAAACATTTAGTAACTACAACATAAAATTTTTTAAAGGTAGAATTAATTTTAAAATATATTTTATTTAAGCCAATATATCCAAAACATTATTTCAACATGTAATCAATATAAAAGTTATTATTAATATATTTAAAATTCTTTAATTAAAGTACACGTTTAAAATCCAGTGTGTAGTTTTCAATTACAGCACATCTCATCTCATACTAGTCACATTTCAAGGGCTCAATAATCTATGTATTAGCCTAGTTATAACAACTAAAACAGTAAAGTATTGGCACAGGAATAAGCAGACAGATGAATGAGACCGAATAAACAATATCTCCGAACAGAAATGTCAATTTACTATATTATAAGGTAGTATCTCAATTCAGTGAGACAAGGATAACATTTTTAGTAAATGGTACTGTAACAAATGGATAAGCATCAAAAGACAAATTTTGATCCTTATCAGTAAATGCTAAGTGGACCAAAGACATAAATGTAAAAGGGAAACCATAAAAGTACTAGAAAAAAAAATAGACACATTTCTTCATAGCCCTGGAGAAGTTGCATTACATTTTTTAAAGAAGTCCACAAGGCAAAAAGCATCAAAATAAAATGCACACACACAAAAAAGGGCAAAGCATTAAAAAACTGTCAACTGATGTTAGAAACTTAGAACTAAACCCCTATATAAATAACAAGCTTTACGACATGGAGAAGAAAAAGACCAGCAATACAATAAGCAATTAGAAAAGGACGTGAGTAATTCCCAGTAACAAGAATACAAACAGTTTTTAAACGTATGAAAATTTCTCAGCTATCATTTCTTACCTATCATCTTGACAAAAATGCAAAAGTGCGATAAATATACTATGTTGTCAAACCTATGGGAAAATTGGCATTAAAATTATTTACTTTCTTCTTTAACCCACTTTTAGGAACCGACTCTGATATATTTTCACATGAACAAAATGACAAGTATACCAGCATTTCATTGTGGCACTGTTTGTAAGAGCAAGAAGTTGGATAAAGACCAAGAGTCCTACAATAGAGAACTGCTGAACATAAACTATAGTACATACAGGTATCAGCATGCTTGCTATGCAACTATGGTTGACCATTGAGCAATACGGGTTTTAACTGTGAAGACTTTACACACAGATTTTTTTTTCAATAAAAGTTACACCACACGTATTTGCCTCTTCTGCTTCCCCTTCCACCTTCTCCACCTTTTCCACCACTGCCCTCTCTGAGAAAACCAAGACCAACCCTTTCCCCTCTTCCTCTTCCTCAGCCTACTCAACATGAAGATGACTAAAATAATGGCCTTTATGAGGATCCACTTCTACTTAATGAATAGTAAAGATAACTAATCTTTCTTATGAGTTTTAATTACCTTCTCTCTAGCATACTTTATTGTAAGAATACAGTGTATAATAAATATAACATATAAAATACATGATAATCCATTTTATATTATCAATAGGGCTTTCAGTCAACAGTGGGGTATTAGTAATTAAGTTTTGGGGAGTCAAGAGTTATACATGGATTTTTGACTGTGCAGAAGTCAGCACCCTTAACTCCCATGTTGTTCAAGGTCTACTGTACTAGAATAGCAAATAAAAAAAAGGTGAAAACATTTTAGTGAACAAGTCAATGTGCAGAGTATACACATGTATATGTATCAGTGTATGTATATCTAATATATATGTATACACATATCTATCTTCTATGAGAACCTTCTCTCCAAATATAATACACACACACACACACACACACACACATACATATGATGCTGTTTTTAATAAGAGAAGTAGAGATATATAAATATTGTTTTTTATTCATATATATTTACACAAAGAAACACTGGAAGGGTGTCCACCTAGAGTGGGTAGGAGGATGGGGTGAATAAGGAGGAAACTGTTACGATTTTGATTTCAAACCATGTGAATGAATTACCAATTCACAAGAAGAGAACATAAGGTCAAATATATATGTGCTTGTGTGCATTCATGCACATATGTGTATGATAATGATGCATGTATGCATGCATCATTTTTTTGAGATAACGGGAAATGGAGATCATTATTGTTAATCAAAAGACTGGTTCTAAGCCTGGCCCTTCTAAAATTAGGCTATATATTGTCTCTAATTTTTACTCTTGTTCCATAAAAAGGGATGAATATCTTTCAGCATGGTTATTATAATGACATTTTAACATTTTAGTTAAATTATAATTCAAGATAAAATTAGATATTTTAGAGTAAATTGGAATTAGAGAAAAAGTGAGAAGGAAGACTTGAAGCAGGCGGAGGATATTTGAAAGAGTTGGATGTGAACAACGGGGAGAGAGTTAAAGGGAAAAAGCAGACTTTGCTAAAGTTTTGAGGGTCCAACTGAGGTAGATGACCATGAAATCTACCTAGTTGTATGATTTCTCTGTGTTTTTTTCATCTATGTTTGTACCCATAGATGAGTTCATTCATTGTTGAGCTTGCTATTGAAAGAAAAAGGAACTATCACAGGAAAAGAGAGTAGAGGATGTAATTAGAGACTGGCTGAGGCTTTGGACCAGAGATTATGAGCTTAAAGGTGGGGAGTGGAGAGTGAAGATCAGTGGAAGGAATATTGGTGAAGGAGAAAGCAATGGGCCAATGACATCACTGAATCAACGAGCTGCAAAGATAAAGATTAAGATAGAGACTAGAGTGCAGAAATTTTCCCAATGACATACCATTCATAATGAGTTTTATATTCTCCAAATTTCTCCAGATTTTACATTTTGTACCCCAAAGTCAGGTTATTTCTGTTATCTCAGACTTTCTTGTGGATCAGACTTCCTTGCTTCAAATCTTGGTTCTACTGCTTGCTACCTGTATGGCATTGAACAAGCTACTTAAATTTATGTGTTTCAGTTATCTCATCTATAAAAGAGAAAAAAGAGTGATGCTACCTGCCTTAGCTTGTCTTTTTGAGTCGATGACATCATCAAACAATTAAAATATGAACAATGCTTTCTTATTACTGGTTGTAAGACAAATTCTGATTTCAGAGATGTTATAATGTAAAAACAAATACGCACCTTGGATTTGATTCTTATTGAATTAGTTTGCTCCTTCACCATAGAACCTAGGCCTTCTAAATTAATATTTTAAGGCCAGATTAAAGATTTAATATAACAAAGTTATAGCCCATTAATGTTCATTACCAACCCACATTTCTCCCAGTGGTTCCTCTAAAACAGTGAAATAAACCAGCCCAAATTGTAATAACCCTGAGAAGGGGGGTAAGATATTTTTGTGACTTCTTTAGACAATGCTTATTGATAAATGTTTCTAGTAGAACAGTTATTAGGTACAATGTGCCCTATATTCTTTGTGTTTATTTAATAATTGCAGGTTATTGTACCTGTTTATTTATAACTCGTTATGAATGCTAGAGAAAAATTAGGGATAATGATGTTAATATTCCTAAATCAAAAGACCACTGTATAATAGGAAAAAGAATATAGATTTGGATTCAAGCTCACATGTATCTTTCTCCCACCTCTGTTACTTTCTGTCTGTATGAATTTGGATAAATGACTAATCTTTCCAAACCTGTTTTCTAATTTGAAAAATGGGTACAATCTAATAGGTATAAATGCATATCATTTAATAGAATTGTTGTGAAGTTGAAATAACATACTGTCTATAAAGTGCCTGGTTACATGACACTTGAATTTTTGTCCCTAAGCCCCTGCACTGGTCTCTGCCCTGGCATCTCTAATGGTGTAAGATTAAATAACAAGGGAATGCTAAGAAAGCTGGCCCTATCACAAAGCAGCTCCATACTTACTAAGATCACTCCCCCTCACCCAAGTCATTTAGTCACTTCCTCTTTTTTCAATATCCCATTAAAAACAGTCTTTTTCTCTTTAGTTTATGATTGATTATCTGGGAAAGGGCGGTAATGCTCTTTGTGAATAATGCTACATATTGAATTGAGAACAAAATAGCTGAAAACAGTCTAAGGCAGTTCTAGTTGGCACACAAATCAATTATAGATCATCATTTAACAGAAACCAAAACACATACTCACTAAAGGACCAAGTTTTCCCTCAACCTCTTTCTGAGAGAGAAATATATATATATATATATATACACACACACACACACACACACACACACACATACATATATATGCACACATATAATTGTCTATCTTCTCCATTGACTTGTAGTAAAAGAAAAAAATCTTTAAAATGTCAATATTGCCATTCTTTTGAATCAGAAAAGGATTGTCTCTATAGTATGTAACCATATGAGTGAGTTACCTGCAGTAAAACAGAAATTAGATTCTCTGCATCTTAACAAAATGTTATTTTGTGTAAACACAGATGCAAAAGAATGACAAGAACTTTTAGCATAACCACTAATACTGATTCCAAAAACAAGGAGGAAGATGCATAAATGTTCTCATGTCTGTGTGCACACTTCTTTGCAGTGTGACATTACTGTTCCTTTCATCAAGAGGTAGAGGCAATTTCTTTACCTGCTTATGTTTGGGTTTGCCTTGTTACTCCCCCTGATCAATGGAATGTAATGGGTGTTATGTTATCAGAACTCCAAGTCTATGCGTCAGAGGCCTTGCACCTTCTATCGTCAACCCCTTGGAAACCAAATAGCACTTTCTAAAGAAGCCTGAGATAGCCTTCTTGACAATTGGTAAGGGGTGTGGGTTTTGACAACAGCCAGACATGTGAGCGAGGTCATCTTAGATTATTTCATCCATTAAGCCTCCAAGTTGCCGCAGTCACTTAAGTGATCTCATGTGAGACTCCCAGAAAAAACATCCAGCTGATCCCAGGTGAGGCAGAATTAGGAGAAATTCTACTATTCAAGAGAATGAGGAGAAAATAATATGATTATTTTATTTTAAACCACTAGGGTATTTTTCTGGAAAAAAAAAGTGGCATATTTTATTAGCGCTCAAGAAAATTTTTCAGAGATTAGAAGATTAATAATAACGGTTTGAAATACATTACAGAAATTGCAACTGTTGGCCCAAAGAAAGCATAGCTTACACCAAGATGAGTTTGCTTCTTTTCTTCTGACTCATTTATGCTCTACACCTCCTACCTCTGCTGGAGCATGTTTTGAATTTTGTGTTTCAAAGCAATGATTGTAACACGATAGCTAGTAAAGAACCTTGGTATTTCTGCTGTACAACACCATCCTCAAATCCTCTACAGGCCATTTCTCCTTCATCTTCTCCAGAGTTCGCCATATTCTAGTTTCTAACAATTTCTTATTTTTACCATAACTTTTTTTCCAGATCCTTCTTCTCCTGAAGATGTTTCTTCAGAAACTAAGGATAAACCAGGTGCAAAGAAGTCCAAAATTGTTGCATAAATATCTGGCTTCATTAAATGTCAGTCTACATCTTCACTTTCACTTGTGAAAGCAATGAAATCTGGGCTAAAGAAGACATTTTTGACTCCTTTCATCCTAAATAACTGCTTTGCCAGAAGGGAGTAAAACACTGCAGCTGGTGTGGGAAAATCCATGGTCCTTGTCTCTAAAATTGGTTTTCCTCTAATAAACTTCAAACTGTTGGGATTTGGGGTATGTTATGTTTGACTAAACTTATTTTATATGCAGTTACAGCTAAGTGATAATCCTTGGTGAAACAGAAATTAAAACTAAATAACCATACATTTTACTACATCATTGTCCTATACATGTATCAGTTTGTGACAAAGTGACCGGAAAGGCAGTTGGAAAAGTGGTCTTAATACGTGTTGATAGAGCCTGTTTCTTAGAGATATGCAAATTTATCATATGTAACAGAATCACCAACACAGCCCTACAGCAATGGCTACAGTTTCCCCCAGTCACTGTCATATGAGATGATTTGTTACCCAGCAGTAGATAACTAATATATCCACCAAAAAAGGCAATATGTTTTAGTAAAAAGAATTCTGAAAAGGCAGATGGTAATCTGAGTTCAAATCCTGATTGCCTCAATAGATTAACCACATGAAATTGGATGCACCTCTTAACCTATCTAGTTCACAATTTCTTCTTGTGCAAACAGAGGAAGTTTCATTGGACAATATTTTAAGTCACCTCAGCTATAAAATTTATGCTTCTAACAACTGTAGCTGATAGCAATTGTAGACCCAAATTAATTGAGCTTTAGTTTTAGAATACAGGTCATAACTGTCTAGAAAGCCCAGATTCTCACCTGCTAAAAAAAAAAAAAGAAAAAGAAAAAGAAAAAAAATGACACTTCTTATCTTTCTCAGAACAATGATTCTGGAAAACATCTAAGGGAAGCTGCTAGTTTGAAAGATACTTTCCTTTTACAAACTGAATAATAGTATGATCAGGTGAATTGTACTAGCTTGTATGTACAAACCTAACAGAAAAGATGAAATTAGAGAATTTTTAAACATTCCCCTAGTCGAAAGAATATTATTTCTAAAAATCCCTAGCTGTGGCAGTAAATCCTAATAGAGGAATCTGCATAAATACAGATGGAAAGTGCCACACCAATTTTTCAGAATTTCCATTTCCTAGTGGCTTCATACCATTTTAAGTAGCAGAGCTAAAAATGATATGTTGTCTCATATTCCATTCTACCACAGACATCATTGAATCTACTTATTTTGTAGCTATACAAATGTTAACCAAAGATTTTTAATATCAACATCTTCTGAACAATCAAAATATTTGTAATTAGCCTCAGGAAATGTTTGTGGGCTCCGAGAAAGTGCCCTCTATCTGGAGTCTGATACCCAGAGCGTTTGCAGTCTGCTTCCTAGCCCAGTGACCCTGGATAAACCACTGACCTCTCTGAGCTGTAGTTTTCTACTCTAAAAAAAAGGATGAGGAAATAACAAACAAGCAGCCAACCAAAAAAAAAAATTGATGCTTAAGATAATATTCTTGTTAATAAGAAAAAGAAAAAAAAAAAAAGGATGAGGATACCTGTCCTGACTATTTCACAATGATATTGTGAGGATCAAATTGGAGGAATCAATGGAAAGGTTTTTACAGATGCTCAACTGCTAATAACCCGAGGAAAGGAAAAGTGAGGGGCCTGGATAATTCTCAAACAAATGCAATGCCTGGAAGTTGGCTGTATGTCCATAAAGCTGTAAGATTTGAGACAGAAATGATTAATACCAGAACTAGATTTTGTGTTTTCTGTTTTAGGATCATTTACTTTTGTCAGTTGACAACTTCTCCATTATTTATTTTTTCACCCTTTACTTTTTGTACCACATGCCCTTCCCATTCATGTGTTCAGTAACTCAACTGACAAACATTCATTGAGTTGCTAGAGAATGTGGAGGACACAGATGATCAACACCTGTTCCCTGGACTGAGAAGCTCACAGTCATAAAGCAACGAGTCATCCCAAGGCAAGGAGAAACAGCAATAATGAAATCACAGCCAAGGTGTCACAGAAGCAGAAAGGAGGAACGACTCTCTTTTCTAAAGGGCAGAGAAAGATGGACTGAGTGGCCTCTCCAAAGGAAGTGGTGGAATTTGAGCAGTATCTTAAAATATGAGAATTCTTCTAGGTAAACAAGGGGCATCTCAAGTAAATCATAAGATCACAGGATATGTAAAGCCCTTCAATAAATAATGATAAAAATAATAATATTAAGAGTTAACATCTAGCATGCATCTGCTATTTGGTAAGAAAAGAGTTTGAACTTTATATTTTAAAGTAGAAGGAAAATATTTCTCATACTTCTTAGAGTATTTCACATGCCAAATATTCAGTTCCTGATTTTTATAAATTTACATAATATTTTGTTGAATTAATGCCTCTAATTGGCACCTCAGTGACATGATGCCCTCCAATGAAAATTTACCTCAAGGCTATGCATTTAGCAGTTTTAAAAATACACTCTTTGGTTCAGTTTTAAAAAGAGAATAATTAATGATTAACAAATAGAAGTTGTAATAACGATAATACATTTAGGACTCTAGTCTTTCTGTTTACAAGGTGTTCAATCTTTTAAAAAATTGCAACTAAAATGCTAGCTATTGGAAGCATTAACAATTTAACTTGCACTTTCTTTGACATCAGTGAAAGGGTATTATTTATCACACTAAGTATATATTATAATCTTCTGTTGATAGTAAAAGATCAAAGATTACCTTGCATCAAACAGAATTATGATGCCATAACATTTTATCTTGTTACAGCTGATATCAATCACTAGGCAACAGTGAGCTGCAGAGCAGATTTTTCAGTCAGTATCCCTGACATGCTCAAACATCTGAAATATAGCAACCAACTTCTATGTGCATTGGTTGTGAAAGTGAAAAATGCAGTATAAACAAATAAGTGGCTGACTGCTAATATCATACATGTTGCTAAATATCACTTGGCTTCTGAGTGAAACCAAGTCATAGTATTCTTACCTAGAGCCTCATTAAAAGAGAAAAAAGACAGTGTCAATTAAAGGAAAAGTGGAACACAGTTTTAAATGGATAGTAGTAACATCCTCAATCACAAGATTAGGGCAAAGCCCCCTCCGAATGTAACTCTCTAGAGAAATATATATCCCCTCCTCTTTCATCAGAGAGCTATACAAGGCCCTGACTGAAGTCACAAATCTCCCAAGAAAATCTTCTTTCTCAGGAAGGGTCACAGCCTCATTTTTGCGTCTATTTTGAGTTATATCCTAGGCTCACTCAGTGGGTAATCTAGGCCAAGATTCCCCCCCTTCATGGTCCTGTAACTGCATAGGACTTTTCCTCCCTTCTCATTATGGTGGTGGCTTTGCTTTTTAGATAAAGAGAGCAGGGTCCTTGAGTTTTTGCAATGTTCAATGTGCATCCAGCTCTCTCAAATACTGAAGCTATAGAGAGGAAAACATTTTAGTTGGAAAATCATTTGTTCATCTTCATATGCAAATTTTACAGCATGCTGATTCATGTCAAAAACTCAGAACTATATTCATCCCTTTGTCATACCTGCATCTTTCTTGATATTTTTAAAAAGGAATTACAGATTAAAAAGAGCTTTATTATAAATCCCAAACTTTAACCTTTCCAAGAACTGACTGAATATTTAAGTATTTAGCATTTAGAAATTGTTACATTATTTATATTAACAACAGTCACTCACCCTGTGAATCATAAAATCATTTGCCCGAAAATTGTATTTTTTTTTTCCCTGTATCGAGATGGTCATACATCATATTACCAAGAACATAGCAAAACGTTCCCAAACATGCAAAATTATTGGATGGGGACATTCATTTTTATGCAAACTATATGCATATTCATATAAAACAGTTTGAAAAATGTATCAGATATAATTAGCATGTTTATGAATCTATTTGCTCTGCTATTAAGTAACAAATTTGTAGTAACCATGGCAACTGCAACATCACAGGCACAAGTTCTATTTTTATAATAACATGAGTACTTTTCTTAAAGCAACATTCATGCTCAAACCTCACATTTTTAAAGTATTAAAAGAAAAGTTTTTTTTAAATGTATTTCATTTTTCATTACATAAGGGCACATTTTATATTTGAGTTTAATTTATATTAAAAGCTGTTTCTTTTTTGATGTGTGTTGTATCTGTGTCTGTGTGCTTGTGTTTGCCAAAAATAATATATAAGTGTAAAGGGAAAAAACATGGAATATTAGAGGTATGTTAGTTAACACATAGTTAAAAGGTTGTTAATTTTTTTCATTCCATTTCACTTGAAACAATACAAGCATATTACTTTTCCAAATTTTTATAATAAAAGTGAAAGCCAAATGTGGTTTCTCATTTAGTTTTCATTTAAAATTCTTCTTTAGTTGTAACCATTACGTTTTATCAAAATCTAAACAATAATATTTCTCTGCATGGTCAATTTGGGAGGCTATGTTTTGGTTAACACATTGTTAAAATAAATTTTTACTTATTCATCATCTTAGCAGCACCACTTTCAGATATGTCACCTGGGCATTATCTGTAACCTTTGAAAACCTGACTTTGCTACACTGTAAACTGGAGATTATAATAATACCGTTTTTACAAGATTTTGGGGAATATAAAATCAGAAAATGCCAGTTTGATGAAAACTTTTATAGTCTTTAAAAATTACAATTCTACATTCAGATGCATTTTGGTAAAAATATCAAATTTAACCCTGAAATGAAAAGTTACAAATAATACAGGTCCTACAAATATCTGATTTCTATATTTTCTCAAAAAGCAGCAGAGGTACAATGAATATCTGGGAATTGGGAAGATGAGATTGGGAAAAGGGATTTTATGAAAACAACTCCTTTCAGAAAAAGAAAAAAAAAATGTCTGGCCTGGGTTTGAGCCCTGAATCAATCTCTTGGCCTCATTTTCCTCAACTACATATGGAAATAATATTACCTACTTCTTTGTATTTTTCCATAAGTAAATATAAAGTAATCATCATATCCTATGATACAGATTTGCCAATAAAGGCAGTTTACTTAATTCCCATTCTTCATTTTAAAACTTTATTGACTTGAGAAAATAAAGAGAGGGCTAAAGAGAAACTAAGATGTTTAGATGAATTTGGTCTTTTAAGCTGTGTGTTCTGTACGATAGGCTGGAAGGAAATTTCTCTGGACAGACCATAGGAGATGGTGTTTGAGCCAGGACTCACTGGGCTTTGAGAAGAATGGCTTCAATCTGAGCTGTATGCTAGATGGAAAGGACACGCTCATCGTGAGACAGAGGAAGAGACTCTAATCGGACTAAAAGGTAAACAGCGGTACCAAACTCTGGAGCTGGCAAGGTAAAGAAGGACCCAAGAAAGATGGAGGAGAGAGTCTGAGAATCTTTAATTGTTCTCCTCTACCAACAGATTTAATATTATCTTGACTATTCAATGATAAAATGTCAGTCCCATTCAAGACATATCTATTCCCCCTTACTTTGCTGTATTTTATTCATAGCACTTACTACATTTATATTTGATACATAATTTACTTATTTATGTTATTTTGTGTCTGCCTATACCTTCTAAGATGTATACTCCAAAGACTTGCATTTCTATCTTCACTGCTTTGATCTCACTATTTTTTTATGTTGAAACAGCAAATATTCAGTGTGGTGTTTGGCTTCTAGTGAAGAATATTTGTTATTAAATTTTTTTTCTTTTTTCTCAGAGAATTTAAAATTAAGATCTTCCTGAAGCTACTGATAATGGAAATAATGATCTGCCTTATTGTCTTTGGGGGAAAAAAAAACTAATTTTGCCTAGATCAATCACTAGAAAGAGATTTAAACATATACTACCCTAATCTTCCAAGTGACTAGAAATTGAATACAAATTAATCCAATAGATTATTTGGTCAAACAATTTAGTTGCTAAATCAAACAAATAATTAGCAATCAAGTGATAATTTGCTAAGATGAACCTAATTTTGCCATGGATTCCATATACATCTTTATTTCTGTAAGATCTACTCTTTATTCATAAAAATAAATTATTTGAAAAGTCTATCCCTTTGACAGTATATTAGCCCCAAGACTGAATTGCTTGCTCTAGAATAGGTACACATTTTAACCGATTTGTTATCATTTAGAAATTTAGAAAGAAAATTAATGATGATGGTGTGATTAGGTCTAATTTATCTCAACCAATGCAGTAGACATAAATTCTCCCTAGTCAAAGTCAACATTTGTCAAGCTGACCTACCTTGTCTTATTTTGTGTGTGTATTTCAGAGGCATAGATATAGGAGTCATTTTCTGAGCAATAATGTAGTTAGTAATATACTAAATAGGACTTACGGTCTTTCTAACAATAGGAGATACAAGCAGTAAAAACTACAGGGAAGGAGTATTGCTTATGTCTCAGAAAGAACAGGAAAAGCAATGGCTTGGTCAAGTGTACTCCTAGCAGTTGGTGAAGCAACCTGGATCAGATTGCAATGTAAGTGAAATGAGAGGACCATAAACCAATCAGCTACACCTTAGGGGACTCCTTATAGAAAATTTAGAAAGAATATTTTTACTCCAGTTCTGTATATCAAAGAGGACAGGGAATATCTGTATGCTCACGGAACTAGTCTTATTTCAGTTGTCTCAACAGAATTGTGCATCAGTTGAAGAGCACATGTCATAATGGCTGAAAAGGATCTTATTTAGTTAAACTCTGTGATCAATTGCTCTAATGAAAATATTTCAAATACATCCTGTCCCCACTTAATGTTTATTCATTCATTCTAGAAAAAAAGTTACTAAAGTTAAATTTAAAAATAACAGTATGCATTGTAAACAATTAGCGGGTTCAAAAAAAATATTAACCAATGAAAATCAAATTGCAAAGGGCCTTAAAGGCAAGGAGAAAAATGGATTTTAATTCCTTCTCATGCTGTGGTGAAGACTATTCTACGGAATTTCCATCCCAGAAACAGAATTGTAATGAGGCCCAGCAACACTCTATTTTGTAGCCTCCCTTCCTTGCCTTTCAATGTGACTTAATGATTTTTCTCTCCAACAGAATGAGAGCAGAAGCTATTGTTATAAGTTGCGTTACTTTCAAGCTTGGCCCATAAAGCTCCCTAAACACCCCTTCTGGTTCCTCCCTCCTTACCATGGGTAGGAATGATATGTTTAAGATGGTATAGTTCTCGTCAACCCAGGTCCTCAAATGATATTCATTCATTCAACAAATATATATATTGAGTGCATCACGTGTTGCTAGGCATTAGGTACTATATAGTTCTAATAATTTACAAAACTGAACTTATTATATCAAAATGATTTAAATGTTATTCCGATAAATTAAATCATGCCATTCATGTGATCTAATAACGCATTTAACAATGTGAGAAATGAGTGTGATGTTTAAATTGAAAAATGCCAGACATAAAACTATCTATATAGTCTAACCCTAATTTTGTTTGATGTTAGAAGAGTTGAATAGGCTTTCTTACACCCCAGTGCAATCCCCTGCAGCTTCAGAGGCTCAGAAACTAAAAATGGCTTATTTATATCCCTCATAGCTGGGGCTCCAGATGTGATTTGGATTTCCTTTTGATTTGGGTGGGAATTATGCAGGTAAACATGGAGAAAAGCAGGATGCAAGGCACCTATCCAGGTTGTTTGTGTGGATCCAGGCAGTAACAGTAAGGTGCTGGAGCCAGCAGTCATGAGGAGAGGCTTCTTAATTTTGCTGATTCCTGATAGCAGCAGACACAGTAGTCTTCTTGCTTCTGCTGTGCTTTGGAGTCATTCCTGAAATCTGAGAATAGAGCCTAATCTTTCAGCCCTCCAAACAGTTCTGTGATCTATCTATATTCTCTAGTAAATTATTCTGTGCTTAAACTAGCTAAAATGGTGTGTGCCTCTGTGTGTGTGTGTGTGTGTGTGCATGTGTGTACATTGTTATATCTGAATTATTGGATTAAATATTTCTTAAATTGACTGAATTTAACCCATAAATCATTGGCAATTATTATTATTTTGATTGTATATAAAAGGCTTATTCTCCCTAAGTACTTTAACTACAAATTTAATGTTCCAGTTGCTTCTGAAATTACTCTTTAACCATATTCTCCTCTTATGTCTCTATTTTGATGATATGGAATCATAGAAACTGTAACTTCTCTAAAAGTGCTCTTACATAAGGCATTTACAGTCATAGCATTAACTATACTCCAAAAACATGTGACTAAATGTATTTATGGTCCTTAACAAAAAACAATGGTACAGCTTGTAAACTCTGAAGACTGAGACTGGCATTGGCCTGTGTGGAGCCAAATCAGTTTAACATTCTGAATAATTTTACAGACACTTTTTGGAAAAACAAAATAATCCAGAAACTTTTCAAGCCATATATTTAGATATTATAAGTGCATACAGCTTTTGTAATAATATTTATTATTATTAAACAGACATTTGTTTTGCCCAGATGTATGGTGTCACTCTGAGTTGAAAATGTACTATTTCTAGCATAATCATACACAGACCTCTTAATATTTACATAATTGTAATAGTATATTCCATTGGTATTATAAAATGGAAAATACACATCTTCCTCTTGGAAACTGATAGGCCTTCAATAAAATAAAATAATTACAATAATTGGTGTCAATGCCTTTTGGAATAAAAAACAAAACCTCTGCACCACCCCCATTTCCATACTTCTACCACAACTTCCAAGGCCAGCAAACAAAGGTTGATATCACTTGGATTATGTTGCCTTTCTCCCTTGCTTTCAATGTGCTTCCGTTGTGCTCTTGCCAGATAACAATGTTATCGTGCTTGTGACACACTGTAATGATTGATTATCCAAATATTTTAAACATCATGTGCACAAGTATGTCACAATATAGCACCATCTACCTTCAGCCCAATTTTTATTCTCTTCCTTCCATATTCCTTGTTTTTACCTTGATCAGAACTAATTAGGAAAAGGAAAACATCGCAGATTACTTGGGAATGTTTGAATACACCCATTATTGGTGAATCGGGACCTGGCCATACCCAGACCTGGTGACCATATTCTGCCAGAGAATGCAGTCCACAGGCTGTTCCCAGGCCAGCTATCACTTGCTGGGGACTCACTCTCTGTGCCTCCTACCATGGTTTCTTGGCCCCCTCCTCAAGTGTGATGTGACTAACTCTTTACACAAATATTCCTGAATGTGTATACAAATGTTTGTGTATGTATGCATGAAGAGTTCATTTAACTATAATTATAATTCACTTAATTAACATATTCTAAATTCATTTAGAACATAATGCAGTATCTAGTGGGCTTGCTGTTATGGTAGAAATATAAAACCTCTGTTGAATTTAATTGAATTGTGACAACTTTTTAAAAATATTCTAAAGTAGAAATATTCTTCTCTATTTTTGTGATTGAGTAATCTAATGTTTATCATACAAAAGATTTTTTAAAAATCACACATAATCCGCCATCCAGTTATAACTAGGTGAATAAAGGTACTCAGGTTTCTAAACAATTTTCTATGCAAATGTACACATTTTAAATAAAAAAGAGTGTTCTATTTATACTGTTCTGTTGCTTTCTTTTACAATTTAAAAATATTGGCTGGACGCGGTGGCTCACGCCTATAATCCCAGCACTTGGGGCGCCGAAGTGGATCACCTGAGGTCAGGAGTTCCAGACCAGCCAGGCCAAGATGGTGAATCCCCATCTCTACTAAAAATATAAAAATTAGCCAGGCACGACGGCCAGCACCTGTAATCCCAGCTACTTGGGGGGTTGAGGCAGAAGAATTGCTTGAACCCAGGAGGCAGAGGTTGCAGTGAGCAGAAATCGCACAACTGTACTACAGCCTGGGTGACAGCGCAAGACTCTCTCAAAAAAAAAATAAAAATCACAAGTTATTCAGGTGAGAGAGATGAATCATGAGGATCTGCGACAAGTTTTGCTCTATGTATCCAATATTATCTCCTCTTCAAGAAAATTTCCAGTAACAACCACTGATAGATTCCAAAACAAACAAACAAACAAAGAACAAATGTGTCACAAGAGGCATTCTCAGTTCCTGTAATACAATGTAGTAAAGTAAATCTTCGTTTCTCCACCCTATGTCCAAAGGGCCATATAGAACAACAAAGAGAGTAAGTAAAAACAATCATAACCCAGGCCTAAAGAATAACTAGGACAGAAAGAACACTACAAGTCTCCAACTCTGTGTAAATATGAAAATAAATACCCATTCTAGCAGAGGAAGCTCCTGAGCCCACATCAAGCAGAGATTCTACACATGAAGACACAGAAAGAGCATTAGCTAACCAGTGTGGAACATAGTTAAAATGCCCATACTCCCACCCCTGGGCCCAGAAAAAGAAAGGCCAACTTTGAGATAAGGAAATACAAAAACAAGTCTGAGATCTCTTACATCAGAGCACCATTGACTGGAAAATCAACAGGAAAGGGATAAGGTGCATGAAACTAGAAGTAGGTCCCTGGGAAAGCACCACTTCTGGAAGGAAAATGCCAACTTGCAAAGGGTGCTCTCGGAAGCTTGAGAGTGCAGAAAAATATAGAAGCAAGAGATGAAAGTTAAGGAGCCTGCACAAACAAAAAAGAGTCACAAAATCAAAAGACACAGGCCTCCATTATCCCCCTATCCAATAGAAAAATAAATGCAATCAAAGAGGATCAATTTCACCATATCGCAAGAAAGACTCCTGACCTAAGAAATCCAATAAGCCACCCAAACACATCTCCTTTGTCTACATCAAACATATTTCTACTCTAAGAAAATTAAACATGTTTAAAATTTTTTAGAACGAAAATGTCAAACAACATTCATACAAAACTATTTTATAAGAAAAATGGAAAATGTGAATCAAAATAGTTCAGCATATATTCTCCTTAATAAAATTACAATAAAGCATAAGGAGACTGAATTAAATATCCTTAAACAATAATTTACAGAATTTTTAGTAAAATGTAAATCATAAGTTTACAAACTTCAAAACAGAAACAGACAAAAAATTATGAAGATATTAAATATGAAAAGGCACTCTTAAAAAGACAAAAATCATATTGGAAATAAAGACTGACTTACAAGTGGTTCAAGGGAGAATAAATTCAACAACAAAAATAGATTACAATAAATACTGAAACAATGCAAGTACAGCATTATGCCAATGAAAACAAAGAGAAAAAAATCAGAGAAATGTAGTTGATATATAATACAGAAATAATATGGTATATAATATAGAAATAATATCTGAAAAATAAAAACAAAAATGAAATAGAATTAATATATATAATTACAAACAGAGAAAAACATCCTGGAAATAGAAAAAGACACAACTCTCATATTTTAAAAGGCCCATATGTACCTGGAAAACTCACCCAGACAAACTCTAATAAAACTAATAAATTTTTTTTAGCCATTAGACTTTAAGGTGAAGAAAAAACTTCTTAACCTAGTCAAAACACACACACACACAAACACACACACACCGATCTCAATCAATCTATACAGAAAGACAAGCAGATAAAGAAAATATCTATAAAATGTAATATTGATACACTAAGGTGAATGGTATCTGAGTGTCCATTGAATTGTGTTTTTAGCTTCTTTGTAGGCTTAATTTTTTAAAGCAAAAAATGAAAAATGATCACAAGCAACACATACAAGAAAGATAATGAGTAATGTTTACATAAATTATTTCCTAATTTCCTATTTTAATGTCATAATATTTTTGGCTATGTAATATTCTTTGTAAGAATTTTATAACATTTTTTGAAACCAATAAACCCTTCTTTGGCATTTAGGATTTGCTTCAATTATTAGAAATCGTCAAATTTTGAACATAGGTTAAATATTTTTTTAAGGAACCAAAATGGGAACAAAAAGTAAACTGACAACAAAATAATGAGACTGACTTTTGAAATGATTCCAGAAGACAATCTAAAAAAATGTCTTATCAATGTCAACATGAAAAGAATAAAAATAATCAGGTTGAAATGTGAAATGACATTTGCTGCGCAAATTTCACAGTTTGTTTCAAAAAAGAACCTTGAAAATAAGTAAAAGTAAAAAGTAAAATAAAGAGAAAATGTATTACTTTATAGTCACACTAAGAAAAATTTTTTAAAAAATGGTAGGGTTATGGATATATCTCAAAAGATATCGCCACTTTCCCTTGATTTCTTTCTCCTTCCTTCCTTCCTTCCTTCTTCCTTTCTTCCTTTCTTTCCTTCTTTCCTTCTTTTTCTTTCTTTCTTTCTTTCCTTCTTTCTTTCTTTCTCTCTCTCTCTTTCTTTCTTTACCTTTCTGTCTTTCTTTCTGCCTTTTTGTTATAAATATAGAGTTATGGATACATCTCAAGAAATATCACCACTTTCCCTTGATTTCTCTTTCTTTTCTTTTCTGTTCTGTTCTTTTCTTTTCTTTTTTCTTTTCCAAGCAGTCTAGTGTGATTAGTTGGTTGACTGATCCGACATTCATTAAAAAGCTACCATGGAAAGCATAAATATATAATCCCTTTTCTCAGACAGCTCACATTTTTTTTAGGGGACAGGTATGTACCTAAGAGCTATAATATGGTAACACAAGCATGCACCTAGCATATATAATGTAGGTAATACAAGCATACACATAACAGTTATAAAACAAGCAAAGAGCAAGCTGGTATGTGCCATAGCAGCGGCAGAGAAAATGCAGTGCAACATAAAAGAGAGAAGAGCCTTCTTGGTTTAAACTTTTCAGAGGATGCTCAAGAACCGTAACAGAAAGTTTCACAGATGCATGGACCATTAATGAAGGCTTTCCCAGAGAATTATAGGAAAGTATTATAGTCAGAGAAAAACCCAAGATTTAGAGACCTTTGAGAATTCTTGGGTAAATGCAGGATACAATCTATGACAGCAAATATCCATGAGTTCATTCAAAAGATGCTTATTGAGGCCTGGCATGATGGCTAATACCTGTAATCTCAGCACTTTGGGAGGCCAAGTCAGGTGGATCAACTGAGGTCAAGAGTTCAAGACCTATCTGGCCAACATGGTGAAACCGCATCTCTACTAAAAAAAAAAAAAAAAAAAAAAAAAAAAAAAAAAAAAAAATAAAGGCAAATTGGTGCAGCCCGGAAAACCCACCAACAAAAAAGCCGGAAGCCGCAAAAACACTGCAA
>CAUYLG010044416.1:0-23423 GCA_963573385.1 Cacajao melanocephalus | reverse complement strand
CACTCATTCTCCGTCATGCCTTGTTCTCCTGCTGATGAGGAGCTGCGATCCCCTGTAGGAGGAGAGGCATTCTGATTTCGGGTGTTCTCAGCCTTTTTGCACTGGTTTCTTCCCATTTTTGTGGATTTATCCATCTGTCGTCTTTGTAGTTGCTGACTTTCAGATTGGGTCTGAGTGGGCGTCTGGCTTGTTGGTGATGAAGTTTTTTCTGTTTCTTAGTTTTCCCATGGCAGACGCCCCTTCCCCACAGAGCTAGGCCTTCCGAGGTTCAGCTGTGCTTACTGTGAAACTCTCAGTCCTCAGAGCTTCCAATTGCTGTTCTCCTTGTGGGGATGGGACCAGCCGAGCCTGACTCAAAGGGCACCCAGTCCCGTATACTCTGCACTGAGAAGCGATGCGCCGGGGTGCCGGCAAAACAGCCGCACCGGCCAAAAGAGTTGTGCTGGCGACCCATGTGACTCCTCCGCTGGGTATCTCCCAGTTTGTGCGCAACAGAAATTCGTCTGAAATTGCAGCATCCACTCGCTCTCTGCGCTTTCACTGGGAGCTACAATCCTGAGGTGCTGCTAATCGGCCATCTTGGATCTCTCTCCCAAAAACAAACATTTTTTAAAACTATAAACTTAATTTTTTAAAATTGCCAAAGATTAAATCATATGGATAGCTCTTTCAAAATAATGAGAACAATGGATAAAACGAGTGCTGTAATATTTCAGAATCAATATTTTAGTATGTCTTTAAAACAGATAAACCATCTCAATGTGGAAAGATATACTTTGCAAATTACGAACATTTCCTCATTTCTTTTGGTATAAGTAAAGAAATGAAAAGAGAATGAACTACTGAAAAGCAAATCCTTTATACCATGTATATTTGACAAGTGGAAAGCATCTGTAGGTTGGTCTGTGGGCATAGTCATAGCAACAGAGATCCCCTGTCAACTCAACTCCAGGAACCAGAGAGCAAGGAGCTTTGTGGTTGACTATGTTTGTTTATCTATCTGGCAAGCAGAGAAGATAAATGGTTTGGTAAAAAGGGTAAACCAGACAAGAAAATTTGTATATTTGAGGGCTTCCAGTTAAGCTACATGCTTAGTAAGTGGAGAAAAAAGACTTGACTTACCTGCACTGCCAAGCTGTTTATAAAATCTGTACTCTAAATGAAGCTGTGGAGCACGTGATTTTATTGGTTCCTGAAACCCAAAAAGAAAAACTGATCACATTTAAACAAATGGGATTTTTCCATTCTTAAATTTTTAGAGTAAACAAGCGCTACGATCACCTAGTGTTTTAGAGATAATATCCATATATAAGAGCCTTTTCTAACCACAATTTGTCTTACACAGTACAGCTAAGAGAAGATGAAGGTGAATTACATACAACTCCTTCCATGGATAGTTAAATAAAAATAAACTTTGCATGATAGTTCTCTTGCAATGAAATATTCTCCTGATATGTATTCTCCCAGGAAACTTGATGCTAAACCTTTAAATTTAAAAAAAAATACCAGCATGTATTTCCTGCTTGTTTTGTTCTGAATTTTGGGTGGTACATGGTTTTATTATTTTTAGAAAAATAATGCATGCTCAGAAGAAAATTCAAATATACAAAAATCAGAAAGTAAAAATAATCTGTCATCCTGTCACTTTAAAGAGAGGCACTATTAACATTTTCGTGAATGTCTTTCCATGTGTGTGTGTGTGTGTGTGTGTGTGTGTGTGTGTGTATATATGTGTATATATATATATGTATATATATATATATGTATGTATTTCTACGTATAATACAAACTAATGAACTTAATTTTATATAAATGAGATTATGATGTATTTGCTGTTCAGTAATGTGCTGTTGAATTCAACAATGTGATAACATCATCCCATGGCAGGAAATAAATGTGTATACGTGTATAATTTCTTTTTTTTTTTAAAGATGGAGTGTTGTGCACTACAGTTGAAACCTCCCAGGCTCAAGTGATCCTCCTAACTTAGCCTCCACTGCTCACAGCTAATTTTTATTTTTTTGTAGAGATACATCTTATTATATTGACCAGGCTGGTCTCAAATTCCTGGGCTCAAGCAGTCCACCCACTTCAGCCACCCAAAGTGCTGAGATTATAGGCATAAGCCACCATGCCTGGCCTATATAATGTTTAATGGTTTAAGTATTGCCCTGTATGTATATATGTATTTCTGTATATATGTATACACACACCCCATAATTTTTGGACACGTGAACTGTTTTCATTTTCCAATATTATGAACAATGCTTTTAGAAACATCCTTATGTATATTTCTTTTTAAACTATTGAGAATTAAAGATTGTAAATGCAATTAATATATGTAATTCAATCAATATGGTGTTCGAGTTTCCAAAAATGGCATTTTCTAAAAACCTCATAGATAAAGCAGCCAAACAACCATACTTTGCTCTATATCAACTGAGCAACTGGCTGGCTGATTATTCTAAACTGACAGTGTATTGGGTAACTGGCTAACAAGACAACCAAACATTATCCTAAACATATTATAATCTCTCTTTAAAAGCTCAACAGTAGCTGACATGGTGGCTCATGTCTGCAATCCCAGCACTTTCAGAGGCTGAGGCAGGAGGATCACTCAAGACCAGGAGTTTGAGACCAGCCTGGGCAACGCAGCAAAACCTCATTTTTACAAATAAATAAATAAAATAGGACGGGCATGGTGGCTTATGCCTGTAATCCCAGGACTTTGGGAGGTTGAGGCCGGAGAACTGCTTGAGCCCAGGAGTTTGAGACCAGCCTGGGCAACATAGGGAGACCCTATCTCTACAAAAAAAACAAAAAATTAGCCTGGCATGGCGGCATGCTCCTGTAGTCCCAGCTACTCAGGATGATGAGGTAGAAGGATTGCTTGAGTCCCAGAGATCAAGACTACAGGGAGCTGTGATTGTGCCACTGAACTCCAGCCTGGGAGACAGAGTGAGACCTCGTCTCAATCAATCAATCAATCAATAAAATAAAGCTCAACGTCTGCACACCCATTAGGATGGCTATTATCAAAAACAGAAAATAACAAGTATTGATGAGGATGTAGAGAAACTGGAACCCTTGTGCACTGCTGATAAGAATGCAAAATGGTGCGACTGCTGTGGAGAATGTATGGCAATTTTTCAAAAAATTAAACACAGAATCATTATGATTTACAATTCTACTTCTGTATATATACCCCAAAGAAGTGAAAGCAGGAACTCAGGTATATTTGTACATCCATATTCATAGCATTGTTATTCACAATAACTAAAAGGTGGAAGCAACCTAAGTGTGCATCGATGAATAAATAAACAAAATTGGGTATATACATATGGTGAAGTATTATCCAGGCTTAAAAAGGAAATTCTGACACATGCTACAACACAGACAAACCTTGAGGACATTATGCCAAGTGAAATAAGCCAGTTACAAAGGACGAATATATCATGAGTCCACTTAATATTAAGTACCTAGTGTAGTCAAATTCATAGAGACAGAAAGTAGAATGGTGGCTGCCAAGGGGTTGAGAGGAGGGGAGAATGAGGAATTAGTGTTTAACAGATAAAAAATTTCAGTTAGGGAAGATGAAAAAGTTCTGGAGATGGATGGTGGTGACGGTTGTACATCAATGTAAATGTACTTAATGCCACTCAACTTTAAAAAATTGTTATAATGGTAAATTCTGGATATCATGATATCATCTGTTACTAGACAATATTATTTTCTCCTATTCCAATCCATGGGTTGCCTTTTAAAAAATTCTGTTGACAGAGTACAAAAGTTTTAAATTTTGCTGAAGTCCAACTTAGCTAGTTTTTACTTTGTTGTCTGTGATTTTGGTGTCATATCCAAGAAATCACTGCTAAATCTAATGTCATGAAGCTTTTCCCATGGTGTATTCTGGTAAAAGTATTATAGTTTGAATCTTACATTTAGGTCTTTGATCCACTCTGAGTTAATTGTTGAATACAATGCAAAGTTAAGAATCCAACTTCACTGTTATGTAAATATTCAGTTTTTCTAGCATCATTTGTCGAAAAGACTGTCCTTTCTCTCACTGAGTGGTTATTTGTTGTTGTTTTTTGTTGTTGTTGTTGTTGTTGTTGTTTTTGAGACAGAGTCTCGCTCCATCGCCAGGCGCCAGGCTGGAGTGCAGTGGCACGATCTCGGCTCACTGCAACCTCTGCCTCCTGGGTTCAAGCAATTCTCCTGCCTCAGGCTCCTGAGTAGCAGGGATTATAGGCACACACCACCATGCCCAGCTGATTTTTGTATTTTTAGTAGAGATGGGGTTTCACCATGTTGGCCAGGATGGTCTTGATCTCTTGACCTTGTGATCCACCCGCCTCGGCCCCCCAAAGTGCTGGGATATTTGTTGTATTTTTAAGACAGACTCCAAGGAAGGAGATTCCATAACTTCCCTCGATAATTCATGCTGTTTGACAAGTTTCATCGTTTGGAATGCTTTTATATTACAACTCAAATCTCACTACTGAAACTTAAGCCTATTTTTCTTAAGTTCTCAGCAAAAAAATTTTAAAAGCTCCTCAATAATCTTGAATACTAGTAAGTAGCTCTCTTCAAATAACAAAACAATCCAGTCATTTCCTAGATTTTCTTTTCTTGGGCAAGGTAATTTCAAATTCCTTTCACCTTTCCTCACTGGTCCTAGTTTTTAATTCTTTGATCATCTTTGAAGGTTCTTTCCTGAATCCACTTGAAGTTCTCTGCATTTTTCTTAAGACATAGAATCCATTAATCAAAGAATTCTCTGAAGTTGTCTAGTCTATCCCTCTGTTTCTAGGAAGATTTTATCTAAATCAATTCAGGCCAGACTGTAATGTTCATATCTGTAGGAAATGCTATGAAGAAAGAACTCATATTCTTCTAGTATAAAATCAGCAATTATTAGAGTTGGACTTCAAGTACGTCAAAACTTTTAGTCAAAAGAAAAGTACAGAGGCCGGGTGCGGTGGCTCACACCTGTCATCCCAGCACTTTGGGAGGCCGAGAAGGGTGAATCATGAGGTCAGGAGATTGAGACCATCCTGGCTAACACAGTGAAATCCTGTCTCTACTAAAAATACAAAAAGCAAGCTAAGCGTGGTGGCATACACCTGTAGTCCCAGCTACTCGGGAGGCTGAGACAGGAGAATCGCATGAACCCAGGAGGGAGAGGTTGCAGTGAGCCAAGATTGCACCACTGCACTCCAGCCTGGGCGATAGAGTGAGGCTCCATCTAAAAAAAAAAAAAAAAAAAGAAAAGAAAAGAAGACTAATTACATTGTAGAGTCCCTTTCTTATTTCTCTCTTCAGATAGAGAGGTATCATATCACTCTTGTGTCTCCATTTGGTTGCAGATCTTCCATTGAATCACCATCAAAGCAGCCAGGTATAGAATTTTTCCATTAGCAAAATCACTAAGAATTCACAAGGGACCAAACAGAAACAGTGATGACAAATCAACATGGAACTAGAAGTTGATCAAAACACTAGAAAAGGGACTATTCTTTCTGGAGAAATCACTTTTGGATTCTGACAAATCACAGAGGCAATGAATTTTAAAAACCACAGATCCTTCCTCAAATATTATACTCTCAATCTTCATGCTGGAAACCCTAATAGAAAATATTCAATCTGATCTTGGGTAGCTAAGTTAGTAAAAAAAAGTGCAAAACTCTATAGAGTTCAAGGGTTGAAAGGCATACATGTCACATATATTCAGACATGAGAGTCTTATTATTGAAGACTGAGAATTACACACTTGAGCCAACTCCTTACCACATGGTCATAGTCTGCTCAGCCAACTGGGCTTCAAGGTACTTTTCTGGAAGCACCACTAAGTAGAAAGTATTGCAAAACTCAGTCTACAGATTGCAGAAGGCAGCAATATTAGTAGCATAGAGAGATTTTTCAAAAACCCAAGTGTTAGAAACCTCTGTTAAAAAGAACCCTAGAAATGTGGGTGATGGATAAAAGAAGGGCTCATTACACTATTTTGTTTACTTTGTGTATTATTTTTTTAAGGTTCTTAGAAATCTAAGAAACAAGAGTCCACAATGAAGATCCAAACAAAGTAGAATTGAAACAGTAACAGCACAGCTTCCTTGTATTTCTGTACCAGCTGTGAATTGCATTTCCATAGAGGGCTGGACATTTGCCAGAACATTTGCCACAATAATTCTAGAAAACACATGCCTGCCTAAAATCCTAAACAAACAGCGACAGCTACCTTGTGGGAGTATGGTACTTAAGGCAAATTTGCCATTACAATGAAAAGACCTCAATTACTGCCTTCATATCTCCCTTTGGAGAACAGAAGCCCAAGAGCAAGAGAGAAAGCCTGTAGACAAAATTGTTATCCTCTAAAATACCTTTGAGACTTATTTGAAAGGGAGATACGGTACTGAGTCACACCATATTAGATTTTAAGAGTTCCATTTTTAGCTTCAAATAGTGGTCATACAAAGCAGAATAAAAGGTTTTTAAAAGGAAAGTGAAATGAAATGATCAATCATGTCAACGATATGTTATGTAAGGTTATCTATACAGGTCAATTGGTATAACCTAGCAGAAGAAATCAAGATAGAAAGAACTATCCCTAACAGAAAGCCTAACAAATATGTAGTAATGTGGCAAATTTTTAAAGTATTTTAGGAGCTGCTTCATTCTCTTAGTAGTCCCAAATAATCAAAGATTACTCTAACTTATCAGAATAATAAAACAGAAAAAGTAAAAAAAAAAAAAAAAAAAGCAGATCTACTAGAGAACACTTTTATAGAATAACCAAAGTCTTATAAATAAAAAAATATGGTTAATCCTATTTCTTTGAGACAGAGTCTCACTCTCTCACCCAGGCTGAGTGCAGAGGTGCAAGCAATCTCGGCTTACTACGGTCTCGACTTCCTGGGCTCAGGTGATTCTCCCATGTCAGCCTCCAAAGTAGCTGGGACTACAGGTGTGTGCCAGTATACTTGACTAATTTTTTGCACTTTTTGTAGAGACAGGGTTTTGCCTAGTTGCCCAGGCTGATCTTGAACTCCTGGGCTCAAGTGATCTGCCCACCTTGGCTTCCTAAAGTGCTTCAATTATAGGCATGAGCAACCACGCCTGGCAGTTAACCTTTAATATTCAATCTAAGAGAATATTTGACCTGCATTGTTACATGTATTACCTCTCTTCCTGCTCCCATCTATCCAACAAGAGTCCCAAGTCAAAAAACAAAAATAAAATACTTGGTTTCCTGGAAGTTATCTGCTGCTCTAAGCCCTGCTCCCTGTCTGACCACCCCTTTGTAGGGAAACAAATCTGGTAATTATCAGTTCCTCACAAGACAACCCTAACTCCTCCACAAGCAAGCTGGATGAGAACGACCAATCACAGAACAAGTGTGGATGTGGTAAGTGCAATTCATTAGAAAAGAATAACACTGCCAGGTGGTGGCTCACACCTGTAATCCCAGCACTTTGGGAGGCTGTGCTGGGTAGATCACCTGAGCTGAGGAGTCCGAGACCAGCTGGGCAACATGAGGAAAGCCCATCTCTACAAAAAATGCAAAAATTAGCTGGTGTAGTGGTGCACACCTGTAGTCCCAGCTACTTAGGAGGCAGGCTGAGATGGGAGGATCACTTGAGCCCAGGAGCCAGAGATTGCAGTGAGCCAAGATCACACCACTGCACTCCAGCCTGGGCAACAGCATGAGACCCTGACTTCAAAAAAAAAAAAAAAAAAAAAACAAAGAAAAGAAAAGTATAGCACATATTTCCTTCAATTTCCTCCAACCATTAACTCCTCTGGCTTCCAATTAATAAAACCCAAAGTTACCTGTAAATCCTGGGACACTTACTAGTAGAACAAACAGAGTTTCAGTGAAACTACTCATATAAAACATTTCACACGAAAAAATAGTTTTGTTAACAACTTTAAATATACGATAGAGTTCTGTCTTCTAAAATTATTAGTCCCCAAAAATAAGAAAATTATTACTTCTCTTTTTAATAGGATATCATTTTCGATGACTAGTTTAATTATTCATAAAGTTAGTATCAATATACCATTTGACTTATTTGCTTCTAATTTGATCATATGGTATGTTTTTCGTGCTTGACAGATTTGTAAGGCCATGATTAGATGATCAGATATGATTTTCTTCTAAGTACAAAAATTAAATCAGTTAAGTTAGAGGGAAAAAAGATAAAATTTTTGAATGATTTTATCTTTTTAATTATGATACCTACGTGAAAGATAAGGTTCAGAGAATTACTAGTTCTCCCAGCTTTTTTTAATCAACTAATTTTTGAGTCATCATTGCTAACACCATAGTTAGCATCATTTAACTATATAGCATTATCTAGTATAGAGTGATTCATCACCATAACACTATAATTGAAGAAAAATGACTGTGAGATCATGTGCAAAAAAAAAAAAACCAAACCATTAGTATTTTTGTGAATGAATGCTTAAAACTATTTCCTATAAAAAGATATAAGCAATGAGAGCACCAAAATATAAATTACCAGAAACAGATTCTACTCACCAGTTTGATTGCTACATATTCATTGGTGTAGAGATTTTTACCTAAGGGGAAAGCAGATGTATATGTTTTAGTGACATTTATTCTGGGAAATGCAAAGCAAAATATTACCTCATAGGGTCATGAGAAAGGTTATATTCCCAGTGCTGTTCACATAAATGAAACTTGATTTATAAGTGAAAGCTACACAGATAATGAGATCCAGCATAGCTAGAACAGCTTGAAAATTCAGAAATTTAAACCACACATGAGAATTTTCCTAAAAGAGAAAACAAATCATTCTCTCCTACACACACACACACACACACACACACAAACACACACACACACTCGTTATTTAATATTTCCCAACTATTAAGCTATAAGGCAATTCAAGGAGAAATCTCAGAATTTCAAAGAGATTTTCACTCTTGGCACAATAAACACAAACTTTCATCCTTCAAACTAACTGGCAAATAGAATTCTATATATTTTGTAACGGTGTTTAGCATCAACTTTAGATGGCATAACGGATAGTGTGAATAAAACCAATTATTGCCCAAACCTCCTTTTGGAGAATTCATCTACTGCTTGTAAGCAGATGATTCTCAAAGCTGTTTTGACTGTTCACCAGAACAAAAGCTTTATGTCTTTAACTACTCACAGAAACAGATCATCAGCCAGACAACACTTATGCATCTCAAAGTCCTTCCTGCAGTAACAGTTTTTCCTTTAAACTTTCCTATTTCTACAAATATAATCAATATTCCTAGGCATTTAGACTAAGAACTTGGAATGATGATGAGGACCAGTGCAACAACTATCACTTAGTGAACCTGTATATATGCTGGGGACTCAGCTCCCCCCACCTCCCCACCCTCACTGATCCTTGAAAGCCTTAACTTTAATTCCACCTGAGTGTTTAGTACATATCATATAGTTTAGCCATTGCACTGAACTTCATATCTCCTCTTACACATTTGCCTTATCTTATCCAGCTAGAGTGTAGATATCTTGAGAACAGGGATTTTAAGTTTTCTTCAACATCCTATGGTGCTTAAGACCATGTTCAGCACATATAAGACACCCAAAACACTCAAAATCTCAACTGATTAAAAGTTACTGATACTGTATATATAGTACGATTATTTTAAAAATAATATATCAGTAAATGTTATATTCCTATAATACATAGCTGAATGTATGTGCATGAAAAAGAATATAAAATAGTTTATTTTAGTATTTTCTGATTTGTACATAATCCATTGTTTTTATAAATAAAAAAACAAGCTGGGCACAGTGGCTCACGTCTGCAATCCCAACACTTTGGGAGGCTGACGTGGGTGGATCACTTGAGGTCAGGAGTTTGAGATCAGCCTGGCCAACATGGTGAAATCCCGTCTCTACTAAAAATACAAAAATTAGCTGGGCATGGTGGTGAACACTTGTAATCTCAGCTACCTGGGAGGCTAAGGCAGGAAAATCACTTGAACCCGGAGGAGGCATAGGCTGCAATGAGCTGAGAACACACCACTGTAATCCAGCCTAGGTAAGAGTGAGACTGTCTCATAAATATATAAACAAACAAACACAAAAAGCTGCTTACAAGTTCTCATTTACCAAGCTCTAGATAACAGAAGGCCCTCTGCAATATAACTACATCATTAAATTTTTCATACTGCCATTGGATTGCTGAGTACCTTTACGTGTCAAAGAGTACACTAATTTAGGAATAATTTTCGTCTGCAAATAAGATAAAAAGAGGACTAACAGGTTGGTTTCTTAGGTCAAACACTTAAGAAACCATAAGATAAACAACTTCTTTTTTAGGGGAGCACAAATAGAAAATAGCCATATCCCCCCCATATATAGTATTTGCATTAAGTTTCTAAAGGTTACTTTATGCTTCTGATTAGTGTTCCCACCAAAACAATTTTAAAATATATTTCATTAAATTATAAAAAGGATAGTAATAAGTAAAAGAGGAATAGATGAAACTGTAACAAATAGCCAACTCCCAGGCAGATTAATACTTTAATTTGGCCCAGGACTTCTTGCACACCAGATGTGATGCTGCACAAAGATTTTTTAGGACAGCTCTTACTGAAATGAAATTAGCATTGTTACCGTGACTTAAAACTAATTTTAAGGCCAAATGCAGTGGCTCATGCCTGTAATCCCAGCACTTTGCAAGGCCAAAGTGGGTGGATTACCTGAGGTCAGGAGTTCGAGACCAGCCTGGCCAACATGGTGAAACCTCATCTCTACTAAAAATACAAAAATTAGTCAGGGGTGGTGGTAGGCACCTGTAATCCCAGCTACTTGGGAGGCTGAGGCAGGTGAATCACTTGAACCTGGGAGGCAGAGGTTGCAGTGAACCAAGATCATGCCATCACATTCCAGCCTGGGAGACAAGAGCAAAACTCTGTCTCAAAAAACAAACAAACCAAAAACAACTGATTTTAGCACAGGTGTAACCCTAAGAACTAACATTTAGAAGAAAAAGGTCAGGTTATAAACATTTGAAATTATAAATGTGTTTAGGGGTCTCTCTGAATTATAAATGTGTTTAGGGGACTTTCTGAATTATTGACATCCCATCTTTCCCAAGTTTTAGCAACAAAAATTACTAAGAGGTGGGGGAAACACTGGCACCAAAATTTACCCCCTTACTCATTCAGTGTACAGCATGCCTATATTGTTAAAAAATTAATATATTGGAAACATATGCTTTAAAGTAACAGATCTTCAAGTCAATAAACACAACATTTAAGGCAAACTAAGGTGGTAATGTATGTGTCGCAGATGAATTAAGCCTAGATACTGAGCTATGAACAAGAAAAGAAGGCAATTACTAATCACAGAGATTAGGAGAGCCAGGTAAGTTTCAGAACAGAAATTCTTTCCTTTCACCACAGCCACCTCAGCCATATCCCCCATAATCATAAAGTATGAGTAGGATTTTAACAGTTGAAGAGATAAGGACATCTCAGGTATAAGCAAACAAATAAAAATGAGAAGGTAGAAAGCATAGGCTAAGAATGGTGGATGGCCTCATCATGAGGATCAGGAAGGGGTGAGAACCAGCAAGGGGTGGGTAAGGCAGCAAAAGAGTGTAGAAAAGTAAGGTTAAGTGTACATTAAGAAAGACATTAATACCATTTTTCCCCTTTCCTACTTCCTGTGTTATTGCAGAACATCAATGCTATCTTAAATTTTTAAATGAAAGGTTCTGTGACCCGATAAGATCTGTGATTTTGCATAAGCATTGTGAGGTAGTACAAGATTAACTACAAAAATAAGAACAGAGGTAGGGAAAAACATCTGAATATTTAATGTCCATCTACACAGTTACCAGACATCTAAGATAAGCAACCTCAGTTCTCACCCTTCATAGACTATATTCTAGCTCCTCACACAAGGTCTTCTATGTGCTGGCTCAAAAGTTTGTCAAATAAATCACATGAAATATGAGTGTTAAAACAGAAATACGAACAAGTCAGTAGAAGAGCTTGAATAAGGGAGGGTAATGAATTTGGGCACAAGCAGCACTTGAAGTGAGCCCTGAAGGATGAACAGAGGAGAGAATAAGAGGTATTTCCTATTTTTAAAAAATACTAATTTGTACAATGATATGGAGAAATGATTTAAAAATGCACAGGATTTGATATACTGTGGGTAGACCCATATAATCGGAGCACACAGTGCGTGGGAAGAAGTAGAAGGAAAGCCACAAAGATCCACTAAGCTAAGGACATGTTATGACTAATATTGAATGCCAGATCCCCACTCTGAGGTATGTATACCTGTGGGTACATGTGAGTGTGCCAAGGCATTTGTGTGCTAAGCTACAGGACAAGTAAGATGCACTTTCCTTGGATCCTCATTTTCATTTGAAGACTTGGATAAAATCTTTTTTTATATAAAAACAAACTTACGCCAGACGCAGTGGCTCACGCCTGTAATCCCAGCACTTTAGGAGGCCGAGGTGGGCAGATCACGAGGTCAGGAGTTCAAGACCATCCTGGCCAGCATGGTGAAACCCTGTCTCTACTAAAAAAATACAAAAATTAGCAAGGCATGGTGGCACATGCCTGTAGTCCCAGCTACTAGGGTGGCTGAGGCAGAAGAATAGCTTGAACCCAGGAGGCGGAGGTTGCAGTGAGCCAAGATCACCCTATTGCACTCCAGCCTAGTGACAGAGCAAGACTCCATCTCAAAAACAAACAAAACACAACAACTTACTATATTATAGAAATTATGCACAGCTTTCTTTTGAAGAAAAAAATGTAAGAGTGCAAAGAAATCCAGGGCACTTACGTATTTGTTCTTCCACATGAAGTCTTGAGGAGTCTCATCATTCAGTATGTAACCCTTTTCTTATTTTTCCTGCTTTTAGCTGGGCAGCCACTTTTCACAGTGCAGTTGACTTTCAACTAAGCTTTCCATTTTTAGCTCCTTCGTCATCCCACCTTTGTGAAATTCCTAGTGTCTCCAATTCCTAAGCCTATCTGGTATATTAACTGGCCTTCCCCTTCAGGCACTCAGCCTTCTCTGTGGTGCTAAGACAGTTACCACCTAACCATCTGTGTTTCAGCTTCCAAAATTTTGTTAACATTTCTCAATCTGTTTTCATCTTCTCTTCCATTTTCTTCAGTTCCTTGTAGCTTTATGCCTTTTTGTTTTTTTTAAAAAGCCCTTTTCTAAATACACCTTCTAGTCTTAAGACTAAGCCAGCATCCCGTTTCATAAACTTCTACCTATAACTAGTTATACATATACCTTCTTATGTCCACTAGGCTATAAAGTTCCAGAGGACAGAATATTTAATTCACTTTTTTATCCCTAGAAACACAATATTTGACATTCAGTAGGTAAGAGATACTTGCTAAAGTGAACAAATTGACTTGATAAACATAGAAAGGTCTTATGAGAAAGTTCTTGGTTGATTAAAAAGAAAGGTTAATTTAGAATAAGATGACAGATAGTCCTAAATGCAAATATAGGAATTTTAACTTCATTCTTCAGCTTGCTGTGAATGAAGAGAAAAAGCAAACGGTGAAAGCTGTATTTTTAGAATATTAATCTGACAACTATATGACAACAAATTTTTAAAATCTGAAGAAATGGACAAATTCGTGGAAACATATATGCAACCTACCAAGATTGAGTCAGAAGAAATAGAAAACCTGAACAGAACAATCACAAGTAATAAGACTGAAGCAATGATGAAGACTCTCCTAACAAAGAAAAAGCCCAGGACCTGATGGCTTCACTGCTGAATTCTATCCAACATTTAAAGAACAAATATAAATTCTTTTCAAACTATTCCAAAAAACCGAAGAGGAGGGAATGCTTCTAAACTTATTTTGAGTCCGGCATTACCCTGATACCAAAACCAGACCAGGATACAACAAAATAAAACTACAAGCCAATATCCCTAATGAACATAGAGGCACAAAACCTCAACAAAATACTAACAAACTAAATCCAATGACACACTAAAAGATGATTCACCATGATCAAGTAGTACATATCCTGGGATGTAAGGATGCTTAACCATATGCAAATCAATACACATGACACGTCACATGAACAGAATGAAAGATAAAAACCATTATGATCATCTCAACAGACACAGAAAAGATATCTGATAAAATTCAACATCCCTTCATGATAAAAACTCTCAATAAATTAGGCATAAAAGGAACATACTTCAACATAATAAAGACCATATATGACAAACCCACAGCTAACATCAGACTGAATGGAGAAAAATTAAAAGCTTTTCCTTGAAAGACTAAAACAAGACAAGGATGCCCACCTTCACCACTTGTATGCAACATAGTACTCAAAGTCCTATCCGGAGGAATGAAGCAAAAGAAAGAGCATCGAAATAGGAAAAGAGGAAGTCAAACTGTTCCTGTTTAGAGATGACATAATCATTTGTACAGAAAATCCCAAAGATGCCACCAAAAAACTATTAGAACTAATAAATGAATTCAGTAAAGTTACAGCATACAAAAATAACATATAAAAATGTGTAGCATTTCTAATGCCAAAAACAAACCAGTGGAAAAAGAAATTGAGAAGGTGATATAGTTTGAATGTGTCCCCACCCAAATCTCATCTAGAATCATAAGTCCCATGTGTAGTGTGAGAGACCCAGAGGGAGGTAACTGAATCATGGGGTGGGTCTTTCCCATGCTGTTCTCATGATAGTGAATAACTCTCACGAGATCGGATGGTTTTACAAAGGGGAGTTCCTTTGCACATGTTCTTTTTGCCTGCCACCGTGTAAGATGTGACTTTGCTCCTCCTTTGCTTTCTGCCATGATTGTGAGGCCTCCCAGCTATGTGGAACTGTGAATCAATTAAACCTCTTTCCTTTATAAATTAGTCCGTCTTGGGAGGTGGTGAGCCAAGATTGTGCCATTGCACTCCAGCCTGGGCAACAATAAAAAAACCCCACATAAAACAAAAAAAAAAAAAAAAAAAAAAAACCAAATTGGAAGAATATTGTTACAATGTCCATTCTACCCAAAGTGATCTACAAAATTCAATGCAATCTCTATCAAAATACCAATGACATTCAACACAAAAATAGAAAAAAAAATCCTAAAATTCATATGGAACCATAAAAGATTCCAACTAGCCAAAATAAATCTTGAGTAAAAAGAACAAAGCCAAAAGAGTCACTCTACTTAGGTTTTTGCTTTAGAGCAAAAATCTCCTAGAAAACTATACTAACCAAAGCAGCATGGTACTGACATAAAAACAGACACATAGACAAGTGAAACAGAACAGAGAACTCAGAAATAAATCCACACATTTATAAGTAACTGATTTTTGACAGAGGTGCCAAGAATATACACTGGGGAAAATAATCTATTCAATAAATGGTACTAGGAAAACTGGATATTCACACACAGAAGGAAGAAAGTAGACACTTATCTCTCACCTTATGCAAAAATCAACTCAAAATGAATTGAAGGCTTAAACGTAAGATCCAAAACTATAAAACTACTAGAAGAAAACACATGGGAATTGCTTCATGACATTCTCTAGGCAAGGATGTTTTGAATGAGAACTCAAAAACACAGGCAGGCTGATGACTCTAATCCTAGCACTTGGGGAGGCTGAGGCAGGTAGATCACTTGAGGACAAGAGTTCAAGACCAGCCTGGCCAACATGGCAAAACCCTATCTCTACTAAAAATACAAAAATTTAGCTGGACATGGTAGTGTGAGCCTGTAATCAAAGCTACTCAGGAGGCTGAGGCAGGAGAATCGCTTGAACCCAGGAGGCAGAGGTTGCAGTGAGCCAAGATTGCACCACTGCACTCCAGCCTGAGTGACAAAGCAAGAACTTGTCTCAAAAAAAAAAAAAAAAGAAAAGAAAAGAAAGAGAAAAAAAGCACAGGCAACAAAAGTGAAAAGAAACAAATGGCATTATATCAAATTTAAAAGTTTCTCAACAGAGTGAAGAGATGACCTAGAGAGAGAAAATATTTGCAAATTATTCATCTGACAAAGGGGTAATATCCAGACTATATAAGGAACTTGAACAACTCACTAACAAAAAAACCCCAAAACTCCTATTTAAAAATGGGCAAAAAACCAAAATGGACATGTCTCAAAAGAAGACATTCAAATGGCTGGCAGATATATGACAAAATGTTCGACATTACAAATAATCAGGGAAATGCAAGTCAAAACCAAAATGAGATACAGCTCACCCCAGTTAAAATGGTAACTATCAAAAGAAAAACCAAATGCTGGCAAGAATGTTGTGAGAGGAAAATTTTTTTTGTTCTGTTTTGGTGTTTTGTGTGTGTGTGTGTGTGTGCGCGCGCGCGCGTGCGCGTGTGTGTGTGTGAGACAGCATCTTGCTCTGTCGCCAGGCTGAAATGCACTGAGCCAAGATGGGGCCAATGTACTCCAGCCTGGGTGATAGAGTGAGACCCTGTCTCAAAATAAATAAATAAATTGGCTGAGTGTGGTAGCTCACACCTGTAATCCCAAATCTGGGTGCTCCTGTGTTGGATGCATATACACTTAGTTTAGTTAGGTCTTCTTGTTGAATTGAACCCTTTACCACTATGTCATGTCCTTCTGTCTGTTTTTAATCTTTTTGGTTTAAAGTCAGTTTTGTCTGAAATTAGAACTGCAAACCCTGCTTTTTTCTGTTTTCCATTTGCTTGGTAGATTTTCCTCCATCCTTTTATTTTGAGCCTATGGGTGTCATTACATGTGAGATGGGTCTCTTGAAGACAACATACTATTGGGTCTTGCCTCCCATTTATTTATTTATTTATTTTGGGTCTTGCTTTTTATCCAACTTGCCACTCTGTGCCTTTTAAGTGGGGGCATTTAGCCCATTTACATTCAAGGCCAGTATTGATATGCATGGATTTGATCCTGACATTATGTTGTTAGCTGGTTATCATGCTGGCTTGTTTGTGTGGTTGCTTTATAATGTCACTAGTCTGAGTATTTATGTGTGTTTTTCTATTACCTGATAGTGGTCTTTCCTTTCTATATTTATTGCTCCTTTCAAGATCTCTTGTAAGGCAGGTCTGGTGGTGTTTTGGGATGGGGTCTTGCTCTGTCACCCAGGCTGGAGTGCAGCGGCGCAATTACAGCTCACTGTAGTCTCAATCTCCTAGGCTCAAGCAATCTTAGCATGCACCACCACACCCAGCTAATTTTTGTAGAGACAGGGTTTTGCCATATTGCCCAGGCTGGCCTCAAATTCCTGGGCTCAAGAGATCTGCCAGCTGGGCTTCCCAAACTGCTGAAATTATAGGCGTGAGCCACTGTGCCTGGCCTTAACGCTTGTTTATATCAATTAGCCTATTATTGTAAAATTAGTTTTTTTATACACAGTTTCACTTAAAGTCATAGTTTCCAAGAACCTATTGATGAAATGAAGTGAGGCTTACTGTACTGTATATCTCAAATTAGCTAGACAAGAGAATCTTCAAAGTTATCATCACAAAGGAACAATAAAGGTTTGAGGCTATGGACATGCTAACTACCCCTAATTTTATTTTATAATGTATACATATATTGAAACATCACACTCTATTCCATAAGCATATATCATTATTGTGTCAATTATAAACAAAACAAAAAATATGAATCTGGCCCCAACGAATAAAACAGAAGTAAAGGGAGTAACTAGAAAGATGAATAAGATGTTTTTATAACAGAACATTTAAAGTATAATTATTTCAGAGAGCTGTTATGAAGATAAAATATTACAAATATTTTGTAAACTGTAAGGTGCTAGATAAGTCTAATTTTTATTACTTCTACTATTATAGCAGAGATGAGGTAATAATTCCTGAGAGGACTAAAATAGGGTCTTCATGCAAGGTGTTTGTTTTCAAGATGGAGACTTACTCTGTCACCCAGGCTGGAGTGCGGTGGCGCCACCTCCTCTCACTGCCACCTCCGCCTCCCAGGTTCAAGTGATTCTTCTGCCTCACCCTCCCGAGTAGCTGAGATTACAGGCACATGCCACCAGGCCAGGCTAATTTTTTTTTTTTTTTTGTATTCTTAGTAGAGACAGGGTTTTACCATGTTGGCCAAGCTGGTCTCAAACTGTTGACCTCATGATCTGCCCACCCTGGCCTCCCAAACTGCTGAGGTTACAGGCGTGAGGCACCACACCCGGCCTTCATGCAAAATATTTTGAGGAAGAACCTAACGTTTGGATTACATGTAATGTGAGGGATAAGGAAAACAGAAGGGTCAAAATGAGGGGTGTCTAATCTGGCTTCTCTGGGACACACTGGGAGAAGAATTGTCTTGGGCCACACATAAAATACATGAACACTAACAGCAGCTAATGAGCTAAAAAAAAAAAAAATCACATAATGTTTTAAGAAAGTTTGCAATGTTGTGTTGGGCTGCATTCAAAGCTGTCCTCGGCCACGTGTGGCCCACAGGCCACAGGTTGGAAAAGCTTGGTTTAAATGATTCTCTTAATTAGTGGAGAATAGAGTTAGGAGAGTAAACAACATCATTCTACTCTACCATGATGCATTCCTCCAAATTCTCACTAAACCTAAAAGTGATAGACAAATTATAAAATGGTTCTTAGCTTCTATTTTCACATGTATATAAAAGAGTATAATTGCAGAAGTATAATAAATGAGACAAGCCTAAGTAACACCGAACATGGTGGCTGATACATCAGAAAATGCTAGCTTGCATTTACTTACTTTCTGGGTACCAAAAGAATCAAATACATGTCACCCTCTTATTATCCTGAGGCACTGGAGGTGACTTGATAATTCTCCTGAGCTAAGCATTGCCTCAAATGAATTCCTTTGCAAGGGCACAAATGCATCATTAAACTTTTATAGGTCAACACAAAATGCAGCCATGTTTCAGAAGTTTAGACCATCACTCAGTCACTATCCTAAATAACATATAGTAGTCAAAAATTTTGCTCTGGAAGAATTTAATTACAAAGATTGTGTTAAAATCATGTCCGTTTAAAAGAAATAACTGCTTCAGCTAAAAAAATAAAAATAAAAGCATACCAATAACTATGAGAAAGGCAGGCCATTTAATGGACAGAAAAGTACCATTGATGAGCTGGCACAATCCCAAGCACTCAAAGCTTTTAGTATCTGTTGCACAAAATCCACAATGCTTCCCAAGCTCACTTCCTGGCTATCGGTTCTTTTATTGTTAATGGAAAAGAAACTGCATTACACAGTAGTTTTTGGAGCTTTCTATCTAAACTCAGCCCTTTCAAAGCAGCAGGCCTGGATGTGATGCTGTTTATAAAACCCTCTGCATGAAGACTTCCTGTTTCTGTAAGTCACCTACAAAGACAACATTTACTGTAAGCTTCATAGACACTGCATTATTTCAAAGAACCAGGAGTTCTCAGTTTCAGAGCCATACTGATTAAGGAACATACAGTCTGTTTAGTTAGAGCTCCAGCTGTCACATTATCTTGCCCTCCAGTGAAAATAGTACATGTATAAATTACTACCTAAAACTTATTAAAAATCCAGCCAAATGAACTTGATGCAATTAGTAGTTAAAACAAGTAAGTACTTTTACGTTACTCAGATGATTACTATGTCTATTTAGAACAGGTTGGCCTATTGCCTCCTCCACCCAAAGAACATCTCTTTTTTGGGGGAGGGGAGACAGTCTTGCTCTGTTGCCCAGGCTGGAGTGCCCAGCCCAAAGAACATCTCTTTAAGTGAGCAGTATGATTAGGGATAAGAAGAGCAGTATGAGCATCTTTAAGTGAGCAGCATGATTAGCGGTAAGAAGATAACAATGGCAATACAACTCTAAAGAAAAAAATCAGAGAGGCCAGGCACGGTGGCTCATGCCTGTAATCCCAGCGCTTTGGGAGGCTGAGATGGGCGGATCACTTGAGGTCAGGAGTCTGAGACCAGCCTGGCTAACATGGTGAAACCTCGTCTCTACTAAAAATACAAAAATTAGCCAGGCATGATGGCATGCGTCTGTAACCCCAGCTACTCAGGAGGCTGAGGCAGCAGAATCACTTGAACCCAAGAGGTGGAGGTTGCAGGGAGCCAAGATTGCACTCCAGCCTGGGCAACAGATTAATACTAAAAAAAAAAAAAAAAAAAAGGAGGAGGAGGAGGAAGAGAAGGAAGAAGAGGAAGAAGAGGAAAAGCAGAGAATTTTTTCACTTTTACTAACAGTATTGACATATTAGTATATTATTAGCAGAAACATTCCCCAAATGATTAGCAGTTAATATTGAGAATAATTTTTTTCTTGTGTCAAGTTTTTTAAAGAGCTTACCTATCAATAACAATAAGAACTATAATAAAAGAAAATCTTATTAAAGCTTACTTAATATCACTGGGATGGTGTATATACAGCACGTTTATTAATAACAAAATAGACAATGCTCAAATGTTTTCTAAACTGTAGAACATGCTCCATTAGTGGGATATAAAGTAAATAAATATATTCGAATATTTATTTTAGAGAATGTCTTCACCAAATTGTTTAAAGAAAAAATATATAAAATAAAAAGTATCAGAGTATATTATACTTAGTAAGGGTAAATATTACTTCATGACACTTTTCAGATACAGATACTAGCCATGTATATATTAAATCACAATACTTATTTTTTAGTGAGTCATGATCAAAAAAGAATAAGAGCCATCAATAAAAACCTTTTAAAAACAGTTTCAATTATTTCATTTTGCAATGAAAAGCTTAGGTCAGTGGCTGGACTAGCTTCTACATAACTTTTTTAAGGTATTACACATGATATTCTGATTAACCTGTTAGTAGGAAACATGAGGGTACTTCTAACAACTGAAAGTCTAATGTGAGCCTAGGTGGAGTGAGGTAAAAGGCAACAAGGGCCAAAAGAAAGGGAGAAGTTGACAGTCATTTATAAATAGCACAAAGCAGGACTCATACTCTGTTTTTGAGAAAGTGTCTATGTACTTTCAAGGGCCTGTGCTTTACAAAGCAAATGTGTAAAATGTTCTACATTATAGTGGTGGGCAGAAAAACTGGGATGAATCATTCTAGAAAGTATGTTTTTCTGCAGCAGAAAAATACTGAAGTATTTTTGTATTTTTAAAATTTTGATGCCCAGTTTCAAAGGCATATGATTTTCCCCAATGTAACCTACCCAATTTAAGTAACTTCATTATTTTGAAACAAATCTCAGATGTTATATAATTTAATTAGTAAATATTTCATTATGGGTCTGAAACAGAATTGAAGTACTTTTTCAGAACAGATGAATCATTTATTATTTGAAGACCTCTACAATATCAATGTGGAAAATTAAAAGATCAAATGGAAACCCATGAAAATGGAGAAGAGAAAAGTAACAGTGAGACATTTCAGCCACCCAGGTAGGAAAAAAAAAAGGTTCAACAGTCTTTGAAAAATAAGAGTCAAAAGTGAAAAAACAATCATGAACTGAGTTCAAGGAAAAGCAATCAATTCCAGAAGAACTAAAATTATGCAATGTCAGTGACTTGAACTTGATCATCAGTCAAAACAGTCAAATATATTTTCTTGCCAATAAGAATACAGACCTTCATTCTAGACAGTGATGCAAGTTTTGAGAGGAAATATAGATGTTATTAATAAAGTGGTAGGCTGGGCGCTGTGGCTCAAGCCTGTGATCCCAACACTTTGGGAGGTCGAGGTGAGAGAATCACTTGAGGCCAGGAGTTTGAGATCAGCCTAGGAAACAAAGTGAGACTCTGTCTCCATAAAAAAATTTAAAGATTAGCCAGGCATGGTGGTGCACCCTTCAGCCCTAGCTACTTGGGAGGCTGAGATGGGAGGATCCTTTGAGCCCAGGAGTTCAAGGTTACAGTGAGTTGTGATTGCACCACTGCACTCCAGCCTGGGCAATAGAGTGAGACCCTGTAATTCATTCATTCATACATACACATACAAAAGAATAAAATTTGTAGCAGGGGTAAAAGTGTGTGTGTGTGTCTGTTTCCTGAGAGAGTTTCACTCTGTTGCCCAGGCCAGAGTGCAGTGGGACTATCTCAGCTCACTGCAACCTCCACCTCCCAGTTTCAAACAATTCTCCCACCTGGCCTCCCAAATAGCTGGGATTACAGGCGCCCACCACCATGCCCAGCTAATTTGCATATTTTTAGTAGAGACAGGGTTTTGCCATGTTGGCCAAGCTGGTCTTAAACTCCTGACCTCAGGTAATCCACCCACCTCAGCCTCAAAAATTGTTGGGATTGCAGGCATGAGTCACTGCGTCCAGCCCAAGGGTAAAAGTATATTTTTATGTAAAATTAGGCACTCACCTAATGTACATATGGGAGAAGCCAGAGTATGAGAACTTCAAAGATCCTGCTGATTCAACTACTCCCCACATCTAAGTTTTTCATCCTAATGAAAGTATTTATGTAAAAAGGAGCAATGTTAACCTACATGTTTCGCTTTTTTTTAGTCTTGCTTTACTGTTAACTATTTGGACAATTTCCTTAAGACTCTGGCACGTAATTTTCAGCTTTCTTTAGAGCCATCGATTGTGAAGCAGCTCCACCTAAGCAATGTGAAGATCACTGACATATACTATTAACATCAAAAAACAAATTTTAATCTTCTTGCACAAATGATGTACCTTTTTTTGTAATTTTGTTCTACAACTACTTTTTCTTTTTACTGAGGTGTAACTTACATGCAGTAAAGCACACAAATGTTAACCATAGAGGTCAGCAAATTTTTATAGAACTACACATATACTGATGCAACTACCATTTGGAAAGAGAACATTTTCAGCATACCAGTAGGCTTTCTGGTGCTTCTTCTCAATGACTAACTCCTACTTACCACCACCAAAGGTAATCTATTTTGACTGCTATTGCAGGAAATCACATTTGCTTATTTTTGACATCATATGGATGGAATTATCTAATAAGCGTTCTTGTGTATCTGGATTCTTTTCCTTGATTATGTCTATGAGATTCATGCACTTTGTCACGTGCATTAGTTGCTCATACTTTTTCATTACTCTATGGTATTCCACTGTATCAATATACCACAATCTATTTATCTGTCCTACTGCTGATGGACATTTGGATGTTTTCAGTCTGGGCTACTGGGAATAATGCTGCTGTGAATATTATTAAACATATTTCTTGGTGCACATATATATGCATTTTCTTTTTTTATTTTTTAGAAAGAAAGAGAAAGAGAGAAAAGAAGAAAGAAAGAGTGAAAGAAAGAAAAAAAGAAAAAAAGAAGAATGTAAGAGAGAAAGAAAGAGGAAGAGAAAGAGGGAGAGAGAACGGGATTCTTGTTCTATTGCCCAGGCTAGAATGCAGTCTAAAAACGGGTATTAAAAACCTCTTTTATGCCAATAATTGTGCTTAACAATGGAGACA